>JZLH01S0210530.1:33766-44654 GCA_001188425.1 Eucidaris tribuloides
GTTTCGTTTTAGGGCTGTTGGCTGTGTACGACTGCGGGAGTGCGTAGATAGATGTAGACGCTGATCCTCCTGGTTGAGCATGTAGGGCTCGCCGTCGCTTGACCTGTGAACGTGCAAGTAATGTATGTTAATAGTGTCGTGTATCTAATTGTGTGTGAAAGTGTCTGGTAGTTAGTGATGGTGTTGTTGCTGTTGTAGGTGATTGGTGTGTGTCGTGGTGTGAACGTGGTGTGGGCTAGATGTGGTTGTTCAATGTGTGTCGGTGGTAGGTGTGTGTGTGTGTGTGTGTGTGGGTGTGTGTGTGGTGTGTAGGTGTATTGGTGTGTGCGTGTTGAGTACGTGTGTGTATTGTGTGGCGTGAATGCCTGTGTATGTGTGTTTGAATGTTTGTGCGTGTGCTAGATTGCGTGCGAGTGTGTTTGTGTGTGTGTGTGTGTGTCTGTGTCTGTGTGTGTGTGCTCGTGTGGGTATTGTGGCAGACCTGCGTGTGCTGTGTGTGCGTGTGTATGCGTCATATGATGCCCACTTGATTAAATTGATGCTTGTAATTTACAGTCTAGGGAATTTCGGTTCCAAAGTACTACATCCAGTTTCGGTTCCAAAGGTACTACATCCACTCAAATAAAAAAAAAAAAATGATTAACTTATTATGAATAAATTGTGGACTTAGATTTTTTAAAGAGTGTTGTTACTTTTGTATCATACAGTAGTACAATCAGGGAAAATATTATTCCAAACTGACACTGCTAGCTATGTCAATTAAAATATCACGTTTTTCTCAGAACTTGAATTTATGGATGTAGTACCTTTTGGAACCGAGCTCTTCATAACCAACAGCGTTATGATTACTGTATTTATTAGCTTGATCTGCTACATTAACGATATGTAGCTCATTGAATTTAGAATTTGACAACAAACCAGCTGAAATGGAGACAAAATTTAGTGCCGTGGAGAGCAAGTGCGAGAAATGCGGTTGCCAATCCGACGAACAGTGTACGTATACTGTGGTTGAAAAACGAACCCTCTCTGATATGTGCTGAAAATGGTGACTCCACTATACTAGACTTGATGCTCCGACCAAATGGAAGTGTGATGTACATAAAAAAGCTCTTTGAGTTGTACTGTGACCTAGCAGACAGGAATATGTAACACATTTTGGAAATACACATCATAGGAGGCACCGTAGGTTGACATCGATAACCAGGCGCGCCGGAACACTTTTAGTTTTGGAGGGGCAAAATCTCGATGGGGCACATTTTATATGACAGTGTGAGATCCTCGCGAGGGAGCGAAGCGACCGAGTGGGACAGGGGAGGGTGTGCGGCAGGCGCGTTCTAGAGCAGAAAGTTTAGGGGGGGGGGGTCTACTATTGGCTTGCGAGGGAGCGTAGCAACCGAACGGGGGAGGGTGTGGGAGGGGGATACCCCCTCCCACGGTAGGAATTTTTGGAAAATACGCATAGAAAAGACGTGATTCTAGGCATGGTAAAATACATTATTTTATAAAGATAATTGGGATTGTGTAGTCAGGTTTTCAAAAAGACGTACAGGAGATATTGACAAACTGGAATTTTAGTAGTCGTACAATTCGAGGGTGATATCCCTCCCACAGGAACTTTTCGAAATTACGCATAGCAAAGACGTTTTTTATTCTAGGCATGGTAAATACATATTTCTCACTGGAGATTGGGTTATACGTGCGAGAGAGCGAATCAACCGAGCGGGGGAGATGTGGGAGGGGATTCCCCCTCCACGACGGAAATTGTTGAAAATAGATATAGAAAAGACGTGCATTCTAGGCATGTAAAACACATGTTTTAAATGTATATTTTATAAATAGGGACTTTCGTAAAAAATATAGTAAGCAGTCGCGTTTATAGAGCATTAAAAAAACAAATTTCTAGGGAATTAAACATGTAACTTATGAAACTATTATTTTACTAACTGCGAGCAAAACGAGCGGGCGCTTCACAATGTATACAGATTTCACGTCTGATCAATTAATGTTTGTATTATTTTATATTTAAATAACAGGAGTCATATTGTGCATGCAATACCTTTCAGAAACATTTATTTATACACATTTATATACGCGAACGACCCGAGCGAGAGCTCAGAATCATCGTGAATTTTCATTTTCTCTATTAGCCAATGTATTCTTCGAGCAATAGAGATATCAATTTACATTGGTGAGCCATATTCACTTTGCCATTCGGTTTTAGTCTGATATATTCATTAAAAGCTTAAACGTGACCGCATTGTTCGAGCAATGAAAAACTATTCTATATTGCTAGAAAACTTAGAAGAAAGGGAAAATAAAAAGGTTTACTAACGGTATGTTTTACGGGGGCACACTCGTTGAAGGACGAGAGGCACCATCTATAGTACTATACACAAAATTTATTTAGAAGTGTAAGTGCCCGTAAGGGGCGAAAATTTGCATTTTTTAGTTATTAAATTGACAATATTTATACAAAAATTGCCTTTATTGCTCATTTTGGTCTTTAATACTGTAATTGATTATTTTTTTTTTACCTTTCAGGGGGCACAATGGGGGGGGGGGGCAAAAACTCGTTTTGCCCCCCCCCCCAAAAAAAATATTGGGGGGGGGGGCAAGTGCCCCCTCTGCCCCCCCCCCCGCTTCCGGCGCCCTTGTCGATAAGGTGGTGACCACAAAAGCAAGAGCTGTTAGAAAAAAAAAAAGCTGCAGAAAATTGGCAGAGAGATAGAAAAACGTATCCAATTTTCGACATTCAGCTGAGTAAATGTATTCGTGACACAACCGAAAACGTGTTAAAAGGCATTAGCGATGACATTGCTCGCAATTAGTGATGATTCACTAGAATAGACAACAAACAAAAGCTTGCAGAAGATGAAATAAATCTACAAGCGAATGAAAATAAAAAGAAATAGCATGATGAGTGTGTGTGTAGTGTGTGTGTGTGTGTGTGTGTGTGTGTGTGTGTGTGTGTGTGTGTGTGTGTGTGTGTGTGTGATGTGTGTGTGTGTGTTATGTGTGTGTAGGTGTGTGTGTGTGTGTGTGTGTGTGTGTGTGTGTGTGTGTAGGTGTATTGGTGTGTGCGTTTGAGTACGTGTGTGTATGTGTGTGTGCGTGAATGCCTGTGTATGTGTGTTTGAATGTTTGTGCGTGTGCTAGATTGCGTGCGAGTGTGTTTGTGTGTGTGTGTGTGTGTCTGTGTCTGTGTGTGTGTCTGTGTGGGTATTGTGCAGACCTGCGTGTGCTGTGTGTGCGTGTGTATGCGTCATATGATGCCCCCACTTGATTAAATTGATGCTTTGTAATTTACAGTCTAGGGAAATTTCGGTTCCAAAAAGTACTACATCCAGTTTCGGTTCCAAAAGGTACTACATCCACTCAAATAAAAAAAAAATGATTAACTTATTATGAATAAATTTGTGGACTTAGATTTTTTTAAAGAGTGTTGTTACTTTTGTATCATACAGTAGTACAATCAGGGAAAATATTATTCCAAACTGACACTGCTAGCTATGTCAATTAAAATATCACGTTTTTCTCAGAACTTGAATTTATGGATGTAGTACCTTTTGGAACCGAGCTCTTCATATACCAACAGCGTTATTGATTGACTGTATTTATGAGCTTGATCTGCTACATTAACGATATGTAGCTCATTGAATTTAGAATTTGACAACAAACCAGCTGAAATGGAGACAAATTTCGAGTCCGTGGAGAGCAAGTGCGAGAAATGCGGTTGCCAATCCGACGAACAGTGTACGTATACTGTGGTTGAAAAACGAACCCTCTCTGATATGTGCTGAAAATGGTGACTCCACTATACTAGACGTTGATGCTCCGACCAAATGGAAGTGTGATGTACATAAAAAAGCTCTTTGAGTTGTACTGTGAACCTAGCAAGACAGGAATATGTAACATTTTTGGAAATACACATCATAGGAGGCACCGTATGGTTGACATCGATAAGCAGGCGCGCCGGAACACTTTTAGTTTTGGAGGGGCAAAATCTCGATGGGGGCACATTTTATATGACAGTGTGAGATCCTCGGCGAGGGAGCGAAGCGACCGAGTGGGACCAGGGGAGGGTGTGCAGGCAGGCGCGGTTCTAGAGCAGAAAGTTTAGGGGGGGGGTCTACTATTGGCTTGCGAGGGAGCGTAGCAACCGAACGGGGGGAGGGTGTGGGAGGGGGATACCCCCTCCCACGGTAGGAATTTTTGGAAAATACGCATAGAAAAGACGTGATTCTAGGCATGGTAAATACATATTTTATAAAGATAATTGGGGATTGTGTAGTCAGGTTTTCAAAAAGACGTACAGGAGATATGTGACAAACTGGAATTTAGTAGTCGTACAATTCGAGGGTGATATCCCTCCCACAGGAACTTTTCGAAATTACGCATAGCAAAGACGTTTTTATTCTAGGCATGGTAAATACATATTTTCACTGGAGATTGGGTATACGTGCGAGAGAGCGAATCAACCGAGCGGGGGAGGATGTGGGAGGGGGATTCCCCCTCCCACGGCAGGAAATTGTTGAAAATAGATATAGAAAAGACGTGATTCTAGGCATGGTAAACACATGTTTTAAATGTATATTTTATAAATAGGGACTTTTCGTAAAAATATAGTATAGCAGTCGCGTTTATAGAGCATTAAAAAACAAATTTCTAGGGAATTAAACATGTAACTTATGAAAACTATTCATTTTACTAACTGCGAGCAAAACGAGCGGGCGCTTCACAATGTATACAGATTTTCACGTCTGATCAATTAATGTTTGTATTATTTATATTTAAATAACAGGAGTCATATTTGTCATGCAATATCCTTTCAGAAACATTTATTTATACACATTTATATACGCGAACGACCCGAGCGAGAGCTCAGAATCATCGTGAATTTTCATTTCTCTTATTAGCCAATGTATTCTTCGAGCAATAGAGATATCATTTACATTGGTGAGCCATATTCACTTTGCCATTCGGTTTTAGTCTGATATATTCATTAAAAGCTTAAACGTGACCGCATTGTTCGAGCAATGAAAACTATTCTTATATTGCTAGAAAACTTAGAAGAAAGGGAAAATAAAAAGGTTTACTAACGGTATGTTTTACGGGGGCACACTCGTTGAAGGACGAGAGGGCACCATCTATAGTACTATACACAAAATTTATTTAGAAGTGTAAGTGCCCCGTAAGGGGCGAAAATTTTGCATTTTTTAGTTATTAAATTGACAATATTTATACAAGAAAATTGCCTTTATTGCTCATTTTGGTCTTTAATACTGTAATTGATTATTTTTTTTTACCTTTCAGGGGCACAATGGGGGGGGGGGGCAAAAACTCGTTTTGCCCCCCCCCCAAAAAAAAATATTGGGGGGGGGGGCAAGTGCCCCTCTGCCCCCCCCCCCGCTTCCGGCGCCCTTGTCGATAAGGTGGTGACACAAAAGCAGAGCTGTTAGAAAAAAAAACAGCTGCAGAAAATTGCAGAGAGATAGAAAAACGTATCCAATTTCGACATTCAGCTGAGTAAATGTATTCGTGACACCGAAAACGTGTTAAAAGGCATTAGCGATGACATTGCTACAGCAGTTAGTGATGATTCACTAGAAATAGACAACAAACAAAAGCTTGCAGAAGATGAAATAAATCTACAAGCGAATGAAAAAATAAAAGAAATACATGAGTGGAGAGATGCCCAGCTGAGAAATGAACGTAAGGAAGTAGAAGAGAAGCACAAGCAAATCATCGAAAAGAAACGCGTCTTGAATGAGAAACCTGCGTATATAAACCAAAACATAACAGAACAAGTAGCAAAACTACAAGCAGACGTTAACGCTCATTAAGTTCGCTGAAAAGTGCGAAGGATAAGACTGATGCAGGTATTAACAGTGACAAGAGAGAACAAGTTGAGAAAGCATACTATCTCTCTGAACTGGTACGTAAAATCCTACCAGATTTTAACACTAAAATGATCGACTCCATATATTTCCACTGTTGCTTGTCAGGTAAATTTTATAAGACAAAAGAAGAAGCAGATGATAGGCAGTTTGCTTTGTCCCCGATCCGCATGGACCCTAATAAAGACTATCAATGTACCAGACAACTATGCGGAATGTATCGGTGTCTATGGTAAAAGCGAAGTCTTGTTCAAAGACGCGCCAATAATACGAGCCAATTGCTTTAATCACCAAAAACATACGTACTGGAAAGAAGAGAAACTTATCCTTTCGTACTGGAACAGGTACTCCGTCGTGTAGATCCCTAGACAGTAATACATTTGCATGTGGAGGTAATGTAGATGGCCAGGCTTGTGTCACTTTGTACAGAACTCCATCGAAACATGAGAAGGATATCCCACTCCCTGGGACGTCGAGGAGACTGGACGATAATGTATATGTTGCGATCAAACAGGACGGAATGATACTTGCTGCTAGATTATATGCCTCGGACATACCCGGTTATGCTAGGTTCACACTGCCGATCTGCCAACTCGATGAGGCCCGATCAAGTTAATTTTTGGCCTTTTCGGTCCAGTTCGGCCGGTAATCGGGGCTCAATCTACCATGATCGGCGCCCGTCTGCCTTGATCGACATCGTTCTGGTTACCCACTCGAATATTTTTAACCGCCAAAAAATTCGAGTAGGGAGCCAGAGCGTTGTCGACCACCCCGATCAAGGTAGATTGACCCCGACTACCTTGCCGAGCAAGACCGACCAGGCCCAATATTGGCCTGATCGGGCCTGATCGAGTTGACAGATCGGCAGTGTGAACCTAGCATTACACAACATGTGCGAACCATCACCCTGGGTAACAAGGTTAATGCTAGGTTCACACTACCGATCTATCAACTCGATCAGGCCCGATCAAGCCAATTTTGAGCCTGTTGGTTAAGCTCGACAATGTAATCGTGGTCAATCTACCTTGATCGGGGTGATCGACAACGGTCTGGGTCCCTACTCTAATGTTTTTGGCATGTTAAAAATATTCGAGTAGGTAACCAGAACGATGTCGATCAAGGCAGATGGACGCCGATCAAGGTAGATTGAGCCCGATTACCGGCCGAACCGGACCGAAAATACCAAAAATTGGCTTGATCGGGCCTCATCGAGTTGGTAGATCGGCAGTGTGAACCTAGCATAAGGTACGGGGCAGTATCTATGTTATTCGGTTCGGGTTGATCGTCGTGCAGACGGGCAACACGGAGTTCACTGTTGTTGATGAATAGGGTACTGTGAGGAATACCATCAGTGATAAAATGTGGAAGTCACCTTTATCAGTCGACACACATGATGACCTACTGTATGTACTGTAGTACTCACATCAGGATAAGGTCTACAAGATTGATGCGATGACGCTCAGTTTGGATGGCCACGTGGGGAGCTGGGTCCAACATCATTGAAATCAACCAAGGCAATTGTTCATGATCGTCTCTAGCCATGTGTTCTGATGGACGGTTAGCTGTTCTCATTGACGGCGCATTGTTTATTTACAAGAATCCAATATAGTTTCTTCAATAAGATAATAAGAGAATCTCATGAATATCCACGAAGGAAAAGCGAAAAATAAGATTGTTTCCCATTACACGCACAAAAATCTCTGCTAAAAATCAGCAATATATTCAAAATATATCCAACGTAAACATAATGAGGGCTATCCCTCTGCTCTGGTACAAGCGTGTAATAAAAAAAATTCTGTCATACGTTTAATTATTTTTGTTTTAAAGGGTGATATTTTTGCTGCAAAATTGCAGAGCAAATGTCCCGTCGTGTGATGCTTTCATTCAAAACATGATGCTGAATCATATACAGCTGTGTATCTCCTGTTTTCTATATCGTTATGCTGTAATTGAACAGATATCTTGCATATGAGCGAGAAATAACCTTCTACTTTTGTACTTCTTTATGGTATGGCCACTGGTAGCTAGCGATATTATTGACATATTGTATTCGAATGAAATTAAGTTTTAACCCAAATGGTTGGGCTAAGATGAAAATAAACTACTTTCGCTATTCCTGTGAACTTTACTAATCTGCAATGTAAATTGTATAAAGTCAGAATAATTTCGTAAAGTGTCTGAAACCAGTCACAACCGAAACTGGTTTATTTGTTTACTCCGATTTTTGGCGGTACCAAATTCGAGTAAAAATACCCGCGATTTTATGTCATACAAAAAGTAACTGAAAAGCTATGAGCCTAACACAAAGAGGATTAAAAAAATAATTTAACATTTGGTCCGTCATTTCCTTTACAATAACTAGATCCCACCCCTCAAATTTTTTGGTCATAGTCAAGTTTTACTCTTATTTACAGTTTCTTGAATTTTCTGCATCGAATGTTTCATAAAACATTGACAAACGTGAGTATCGGTCGGCGTCACGAATCTGCAACTACCCACTTGAATTGAGGATGAGACTTGATTCATCACTATCAGCCCGAGTCCAAGGGAAAGCCAACACAATAGAAACATTCCATGTTACACATCCTTCCAATAAATTTGATAGTTAACTTCAAAGAGTGTCAAGTTTCCTCTTGACAGTTTGCACTTTTTGGAAAACCTCCATTGCAGAAAGTTCAAGACGTGTAAAATAAGAAAAAAATTGCTATGACAAACCTATTTTGGTGGGTAGAATCCATATCCTGATATGTGCAAGAATTCAAAGACCAGATTAATATGTTATTCTGATTACTAGTTAGTCGCCCCTCCTAAGTGATCTGTACCTGATGTGATGGATTTCAAGAGCAGATCTTTGGTTGTGACAGAGGGCAGGTGGGGAAACTTTTGATGTTTAGTTATTCACCCATTAAAGGGACAAATATGTTTATGTAGCGGAGAAACGTATTATAGTTTTAAAGAGTGAGGTATCACCCTCGCCTAAATTGTACATAGAATACTAAAATGTATATTATTGTTGTAACTTTGTTCATGTCATTATCTTTTACCTTGGTGATTTTTGGTCCAATTATCGCAGATAACGCTTGATATTGACCATTGTGGGAAGTTAAATTTGAAACTTTGAACGTATTACGACATTCTGGATTTTATTTAATCGCGTAATAGATTTGAACACTTTTATGTCAACGTTTGTTCATATTTTGAGTCCGTAGATGAATATCTATTACTGATATTTAAGACAAAAGGGCATATTTGATTATCGGTAGTGTGAAAAAAGTTTATCATGTATCCATAAAAACCGAGAAAAATGTAGCTTAATATCGTATGACACGTCAATGTGAAATTAGTCCTGTAGACGGTCCCATAGGCCATGTACATGACCTGGACAAGTTGTTAAGTACAAGGTTTTTTGGTTGATTTGTGTTCTAGATGGCTATTGAAGTAAATTTAGCTTGGTTGTCACCTTGACAACCTTGGGCAACATTTTTTATGAGCCTAATTAGCATAATCAGCTAATTAGCATATGTACAATGTGAAATATATTGTTAAATTTTAATCCAGCAAGCCAGAAATCACGGATAAAAGAACTTTTCAAGGGTTTTCTACGACGAGGAATCCATTTACGACACTAGTTTTTATTTTCGA
The DNA here is from genome assembly GCA_001188425.1 of Eucidaris tribuloides. Lineage (NCBI taxonomy): Eukaryota > Metazoa > Echinodermata > Echinoidea > Cidaroida > Cidaridae > Eucidaris > Eucidaris tribuloides. The sequence continues at coordinate 43,306 of JZLH01S0210530.1, forward strand.
GTAACGCAAGTGTCCTAAACAGCATAATTACCATAATGCCCTAATTTGCATATACACGAAATTTAGTAGATGGTAAAATAAACCATGTACGTGACCTGGACAAGCTGTTAAGCTGTTGTTTTTATTGATTCGTGTTTAAGATGTGTACTGCAGCAAATGTAGCGTGGTTATCACCTTGGAAACCTTAATTGATTATTTTTATTAGCCTTATTAGCATAATTAGCTAATTAGCATAATAAGAAATATGTCACAAAGCTTAATGCATAACCCCTAAAAATAAGGATAACATAACTTTTCAAGGGTTTTCTGGGACGGGGAATCCATTTATGACATCATTTTTTATTTTCGAGTAATGCCAGTGTCTTAAATATCATATTAGCATAATGAGCTAATTTGCATAAAATCAATAATTCAGTAGATGGTCTCACAAACCATGTACATGACCGGGAAAAGCTGTTAAGTACAAGGTTTGTTGTGGATTCGTGTTTAAGATGGGTGTTTGGAGTAAACATAGCCTGTTTGCTTCCTTGGCAGACTTGTTCAATTATTTAAAGTAGCCTAATTAGCATATTCAGATAATTAGCATAATATACAATATGTTAATAAGATCAATACCAGAGGCCTGAAAACAATGATAACACAACTTTTCAAAGGTTTTCTTTGACGATGAATCTATATATGACACCAGTATCTATTTTTCAATAATACATATGTCTTCAATATCATAATTAGCATAATTAACTAAATTGCATACATACAGTTATTCAGTAGGTGATAATGAGAATCCATTTCCGTGACCCGGAAAAGTTGTTAAGTGCAAGTTGTGTTGTTTATTCGTCTTTAAGATGGGTATTGGAGTAATTGGAGGTTGGTTGCCACCTCGGCAAACTTGTTTAATTATGTTAATTAACCTAATTAGCATAATCAGCTAATTAGCATAATATGTAAAATGGTGGTATGATTAATACTAGAAGCCTGAAAACACAGATAACTCAGCTTTTCAAGGATTTTCTATGACGAGGAATCCATTTATGACACCAGTATCTATTTTCAACTAATCCATGTGTCTTAAATAACATAATTTGCATAATAAGCTAATTTGCATACATACATTCATTCAGTAAATGGCAATTGAAAAACCATGTACGTGACCCGGAAAAGTTGTTAAGTGCAAGTTTTGTTGTTGATTCGTGTTTAAGATGGGTATTTGGAGTAATGTTAGTTCGGTTGTTACTTTGGCAAATTCGGTTAATTATTGTTATTAGCCTCATTAACACAACCAGCTAATTAGCCTGAAACAAGGATAACACAACTTTTCAAGGATATTCTATGATGAGTACTCTATCTAC
>JZLH01S0210531.1:0-14595 GCA_001188425.1 Eucidaris tribuloides
TTGCTTTTAAAAGGTACATGTATGTGACACTTAATCCCCCCCCCCCAAATAAAAAATTCTTCAGCCGCCATACCAAATTTTTGTTTTTATTCTACCGTCCACATTTCTCAGTGGATTTGATTCAAATTTGATATGGAGGCTCATCATGGGAGAATCCAACTGCCTATTGTTTTGGTGACAGTGCCCACGGGTAGTAAGTAGTAGTAGTAATCCAGGTTTTAAATCCGGTTTAGTCCCCAACTACGGGGGTGGCCAGATTCACCTTGCACTCACAGAAATCACCCTCACCCCCTCCCTCCACTTTACTCTATTCGGCGCATCCTCCTCCCTCAACCCAACCCTCCTACTCTCCTCCACCACTTGCTTCTTCCACGTCTTCTTCGGTCGCCCCCTTCCTCTCTGACCAGCCACCTCAAACTCAAGCGCCCTTGTCAGTGGATTTAGTATGGATACTATGGATGGGAAAAGAAACCTATAAGAAAACTCATGTTGGGCCCTCATGATACATTTGGGTTTGCATTTCAATGAACATTTCTAGTTTAAAAAAAAAGTTTCTGGGCCATCATGTATATTCTCTCCCTACTCCACCCCCCCCCCCACCAAAATAAAAATTGTAAGAAAATTTCCACCAGCATGTACATGTACATTCATTGTAATCAATTCATTCATTCATCTGTCATACAGGCATCCTGTAGGATTCCAGGCATACTTTGTTGCCGGCAGTGACTTGGAGTTTACCGTCAGCCCACAGACAGGGGAGCTGAAGCCCCTGGGTACCCCGGGGACCCTCATTGCCATTGGCTTCACCCCCAAGCTGTACGGCAAGACGTACCATGCCAAACTGGTCATACAGGTAAGATTGCTGTTGCACATTTAGTCTTCGAATTCTCACACTCGGTAAACAAGAATGAAAGTAACCGGAATGACAGGTTGTTTCTGATTAGTTAAACTTTGAAGGATCACGCAATGAATAGTAAGAAGGAAAACTTTGAAACTCGTGATCAAAGAATAAAGGGAAAGAAAACTTTGAAACTCTTGATCACAGTGAGAAAATCAGATCATGACCTTTGGTAAAGAGACTATAATGATGGTGTATTTGGGAAGAAAGATAAAAAAAAAAATCTGAACTGCCTGACTCTTGACAAATCTACATGTCTGAGTGACTGGTTTTACCATACACACTTTTCCGTACAGATTTAAAAATCACAAGTATAAGAATAAACCATCTGGTGGACATTACCAAGGTGATATTGATATCTCGGTAGCAACAGTGTAATATCAAAAATTTTGTATTCTTGACTCTTTATTTATCCATTTGAACATTATTATACAACCCAGACATCAGAAGTCTACAATTGTTTGATGCCTTGATTCAGGGCAGAAAATAAACTTTACTTTTCGGGCCTTCCTTAAAGTAGATACACAGTATCTGGTTGATTACATTGCAGAACAACTTTTTAATATCAACTGCTTTCAAACCTCTCTTGAACAGATGGTATGTCTAAAATTGTTCACTATAAGCTAAGTGACGAGAGTAGTGAAAACAAGAACACTTCGTTTTGGACATATTCGGTTACAAAATCCCCTCACTGCTGACAAGTTATAAACACAAAAATCTAATGTCGGCGACTTATGTAATTGTTGCCATTATCACACTGCAAGCAACGAAGCCTAACATCCGTCTGGGTAGCTCAAACTGCTTCAATTCCTCAACTTCTTATTAGTATGAAGTTGAATTAGTCCTCAGCTATTTTATGATGCAAATGTTAATTTACTCTCAGCTGAAAAAATAGTGGGAAATGTGAATTTTGATGAATAAGATTTTCATCATCAACCATGCTGTGTATTCTCTTTAAGCCTGATTAAATGATTTTAGTATGTGATACATTGAACTCTATGAGGAAAATTGAGGGCTATTTTGTTAATTTTGGGGGCCAAATCGCCCTCAGCCCCTGTGTATTTCCTACGCTCCCTTGAATAGATGTGTGTTTCATTCTTTGTCCATCTTTTCCCTCTCTTTGTCAGACGGCAGACATGCAGTGGACCTACCAGGTGAAGGGCGTGACCCCGGAGTACACCCCACCCTCGGGGCAGTCCCAGAAGCCCATCTCTGGCCCCCACCCCGTCCCCACCAAGAGGGGCAAACAGAGGAACTTCCTACTGGACAACTTGAGGCTGACCACGACGGCCGTGTCCTCACCGGTCAAAGGAGCCCCGATCCTCACCAAAACAAAATAAAACAACATTTAATAACAATCTTATTTTTGATGTCTGAGAATTTCTGTGTATCCCACTGATCTCGGACAATTCACAATGTACAATTTTTTTGTGGTGCAATTGAAATTGAACAAGAGACGTGTACATTCAATTTGCAAACTACCCTCTCAGTAATGAGGCAGTTTTGACTTGACTTGTTTCTTGTGGGTGGGGAGGGGGGGGGGCTCATTCAGCTTGTTTGTGTTCCAAGAAACGAAGCTAAGAATTTAAGGTTTTGATTTGATATTTATATGATATTGATTTTTCAAAATTTACATCAGAATTTAATTGCAATGTGTTTTCTCATTAGAGATTGAATGTAAAATTTATATTGTACATACATGTAATATGCAAGTTACAGGAGCAAAATGGTGTTAGTTCAATTTGTACTATGATTTATAAGCATATTAAGATTTACCACCTTGAAGTATGTGGAAAAGTTTGATTTTCCAAATTTATTTACTTACAAGATGTGTATGAAAATTGTCTATGTGTGTAAAAATTGACATTATTTTTATGTATAAACATAGATTTGTACATTGTTAATTCATTTGCTTTATATGTGTATCTATTTTGTTGTAAATACATAGTAAACATGCATATAACCATATGCAAATGCAATTGTGAATATTTTGGTGCATTTCATTTTCTACAAGAAGCAAGTTTTATATACCATATTCATCCGTCCACATTTAGATCGATATTAACCTCATAGTATTGATGTATTCAGCATTTTTGGAATGTTTATGCTACACCCACCAAACACATCCCTCCATCTATCATTCTATGCACTTTGATATATTATGAGTTTCATGTATATGCAACACACTCTTCTGTTTATACACGTTTTCCAGTTTTCTGTAAAATCATTCCATAATGTAAATAGCGATATTCGTAACTTGTGCTACATAAGTTATTTATATAAAATGTAGTCAAAAGGATTGCAAATGTCATAGTATTGTGTAATGTAAATAAAGTTTAATATTTGTACACCATTGTAAATATTGGACTATTTTGGGGAACTGTGAATAGGTTTAGTATGTTTTTCAACATTACCATATTACAACATTTCTGTCAGGAGTATTGCAAAAGCTGTATGACTATTAAAGAATATTTGTGTAAATTAAATTAATGTGTGTACACAATTGTAAATATTTGTCTGTTTAAGCAATTTAAGAGGTTTGGTAAATGTGTGTTGCAACGTGACCACATTACAACACAATCGTCACGTTTATTCCAAGTAATGTATAAGTATCAAATGAATAATTATCGAGTTGAAAGATGTTGTACATTTGAACTAAATGAGTCAAAAGTTGTTGTGAACATTCCAATGTGTAGATGGTTTACAAAATGTATAAAAGGTTGTATTCAATTTTGATTTGGTAACTGGTATTTGGTAAATAACTATAAAACCAAATCATAATAATAAATGTGTAAATATTGTGTATACTTGTTCAATACCTCTTCTCTTCCCCTTTCAACAGAACTAATGCCTGATAATGACTTGATATGATTTCAGTGATCCACAGAAATGTAAAAGCAGAAACCTTTTAGCAGAATATCACAATGTTAAATTCCAAACTTAACAAATGATTTGCATTACACTGTATTTATGTGTGTGGTGAAAGATTACACATGTAATTTTGATTATGATAGGAACTGTAGTTTCAGCAGTTTCTCTGCTGTAATCCTATTTTGAGACATACTTACAGTAAAATTGGATAAAACACAACAAATATCTGTACTTGGTGGTGAAATGGACAAATGAAATCAACATTTTTCACATGTCCAAATTTTTCTTGGATGTTGGTTTTCATTCATGTTGTGTTTTGTGGTTTGATGGTCGTGAAATGTGTCAGGATCAATTAAGTCTTTTAAATGCTAGGTATATCTGATACTGTCCACATATATGACTCTTAAACAGGGATGTAGTCGAGGCCGGATTTAGCCGGCCTTGGCTTTGGCCTCGGACTCGGACCGAGTCACGTGTACAAAGTCTATGGGAAAATGTTTTTCCAGCGGCCTCGCGACTCAAAACAGCCGGTCTCGACTACATCCCTGCTCTTAAAATAATTCACACACGCAACATTTCTTTATTTTGTATTCATATTTTATTATAAAAATCCTGTACATAATATTACATTGTTCAATGTACATGTTTTGCTTGAAAATATACAAAGTAAATAAAAAAAAGCACAGCTTGCTTGACAATTTCACATTTTTTGTAAGACATTGTTTTGATTTGGATGTACTAAACTGATGCATAAAAGCAAATGACTGCTGTTAGGCTGTGGAACGTGTTACTTCAGAACTCAAATGAATTTCCAAGACGTTAGATGATCACAGCTATTTTTGATGAAGTTTCATTATCAATTGCTGGAAAACTATAAAAGGCGGTTCAAGGTTCAATATACCTTTGAATCAGCTACAATGGTTGTAAAATTGTGACCAACTCATTTACTTTTGATAAACTTTCCTTATTAATCACTGGAAAACAAAAAAGGGGGCAAAAGGGGGCAATTCAGCACTCATTTAAAACAGCTAAAAATCTCTGAAAATAATTTGATTTAATTTGTGACCAACAAACCCATACTGCTTGCTCTCTAAGTGTATGGGTATTAACTGAAAAAGGCATGCACCTATCCCCTTTCCATATTGACCATTGTGATGATGTTATACGGACGATTCCATAAATTAGGGGGCAAAATGTATGATTTTTAGTGTTATAGATACATCTGACGGCATGATTTATTTGATTATACTTATACACTTGAGTATTTTGCAGTAGTTTTAATTTGGCGAATTTCATCACTGAACAACCATGAAAAATTTTCACTTCCTGATACACCTATAGATACAAAGTGAATGAATATGCACTAAAATCACAAATAAACTCTCGCAAATTCCCCACCCTGAAGCAAAATTGCAAAAATATGCCGTATATAGTATTTGAAATTATGTGCCAGATTTGCATATGTTCCACACATCCATATATGTTGTGATTTCAATCCATCAATTACCAACTCAAAAGAACTTGCCGGAATATTATGCAGAAAACTTGGTTTCAGGTCATTATTTCAAAAACCCTTTTTCGTGGAATGCAAATCAAATCACCATCTATAAATACGTTATTACTTGTCGGGAAACAAAATCCAACATTCTTAGGAAAAGTTCCTCTATAAACTTCCTACTTACAACATCTGTTTACACAGAAGTTTAGTACATTGTACATGTACATGGCATTCATTAACATTCCACTAATAAACAACTGTGTATTTGGAAAATGGTATTCAAACCAAAATGTTAACCATGACAAAGGATTTTTTTTCTACATAAATCAATATTTTATAACAAAACTAATCTACTATGCAAAACTAACCTATTTTGGCAAGTACATGACAGCATAGAGTTGATAATAGGTTTCCCTGCCGTACAAATATAAACAAACATTATATACACGTAAACAAAAATGTATGATAAATACAAACAATAACGCTTATTTGGCCATGAGTAATGTATCATGTTGGAACAATATTTTGCTGATGCGTTTAGTTTAAGGAAATCATTTACTAAATAAAGAGTATCAAACCACTACATACTGTTTCGTATTATCTAGTCTTTTTTGAAGAACAATAATATGAGACAAAGTTCTATCAGATCGCCAATTATAGGTTGTTACCAATAAATTCTACCGTTTCCCCCAAAACAAACTGGTATTCAATAGAATGTGACAGCAATCCTCAAGTTTGCTAGTGCAGAGAAATGCATATTTCTCTCACTAGCTTATTTTTGTATCAAAATTATGTGATGAAATAAGGTTAATTTGTATGGTGCACTCATTCAAAGAAAAATAGATGGCATTTAAAGGGGTGATTTAAATAATCATTAATCAATTCCAAAACAAATTGATTTATTTGATTTGAATCATGTTTCTTTCTATCATTCAAATCAGCAACCCTGAAATCAAATGTACCGGTGACAGTCTTACACTAAATTTCTTTGATCCAACATGATACATCACATATTACGAAATAGCAAAAACAACTTTTATACCCTGATATGACACAAAAACACATTATATCCACAATATTTAACTATCAGCCTCGTAGGACATAACATAAACATACAATGACTGGAAAGCCACATTTAAATGAACAGCACATTCTGTGTGGGGCTAGTACAAAGGTTCGTGTAATCGCATTGTAATTACATGTAAGAATTTGTAAACACTAAACACCATCACATTAGCTTTGCTCTTGATATCTTTGAAGTAAAATTATGTTGGCAAATTATTGTGAATAAATTGCATCTTTTGTTTTTTCCTTCGAATTTTGCACCAAAATTACAATTTAAAGAACTTGCCACCTGAATTGTTTGTGGTAGTTATCAAAATGAAAAGTTTTTTGGAAAAATCAAGAATTAAACCAATGAATTATTGAGTTTTCAAATTGGCATAACTTGCAATACCGCAGCTAGATACTTAATGGCTTTATTAACATAAAAATATATAATTACATTATTTTCAAATCATCGTAAGACTATTTGGGTATATCAATGTTGCAATGCTACACTACCGTTGCATTCTGTTTTATTAATTATCCTCATTTTGTCTCAGTGTTTTGCAAGTTTATCTTTCCGGACAGGGATATGTAACATTATGTTTTATGACATTTATGCCATAAAATTAACAGCAACATCATCACAACTTTCTGGGAGTTGTCAAATGAAATCATTTCTATTCCATAACGAAATATTTCCTTTTCTACAATCTCAAGCCATGCTTGAAGACTGCAGCAATAAAGTCTTACGATAACTTTCTCACATATTTTCTACATAACAGATACACTATAACAGTACCACATTTCTTTATACATCATGACATCATTTACTGATACACTTACTTAGTAAGCTTCTCTACTTCATTAAAGGTAAATGACATGATTGGGGGTAGTTACCTATACTTGGGGTAAAAACTACTCTAGAATCAAGTAAATTATGCAGGGATTCCACTGTGAAAATTGTGTAGTCAAAAGTTGACTCAATTTAAAATAATGTCCATCAGTATGCCTTGTAACAGACAAATTTGTAGTGTAGCCTTCTATGGGGGTTAAATCTATCGTGCCCCGATAAAATTAAATTGCTAGCCTGTTCATGCTTGTTTCTCCATAGGTAAACAAACTCAAAACAAATCCTTCCAGCCAGGAGATCCACTCCAGCTGGTGTACATTTTGTTTATCTTTCAACCAGTTTGGTTCTAAGGGCATTTTTTTATTTCTCCCAATCATGTCACTGAGCTTTAAAAATCCTACTCCTAAACTCACAATAAGACATATGACAAACAAGCAAATACTTAAGTCTCCTTGATTTGTATATTTAACAACATATGACAATATGACATGAAATATTAACACAACTACTAGAAGCATTTTTGTTGCTATAATTTCAGCTGCATTTAGGAGCACAAATTGAGAATGGTTTTAGAAAAATGTCATGATTACACAATTTAAGATATAATATCTACAATGAACTGCTGAGTGAAATCAATGTTTGTAAATAATGACTTTACTTCAAGTCAACGGAGTTGCTGTTGAGTGTACATGTAAACAGGTATTCACTCTACACACTTTATAAATTTTGCATTATTAATGTTCATAAATTACATCTCTGTAGATAAACTTGTTTCAGAGCATAACCTCAAATTTATCTATTCTACTTGGGCCGGGGGTGACACCATTATATTCTTCATCACACAACAAAGTGATGGAGTGCTCAGACTTGGTACAATTTAGTTGCACGTAGTTGACCACCTGTGTACTCTTTGAGAAATGTATTGACGGATGTGGCCTCTGGTGGTCTGGAGTCCTATCTGCTGCATATGATGAGATGTCAAATGTTGCTGAATATGAGAGATAGGATGATGATGATGATGATGATGATGATGTTGGTGATGGTGATGTTGGTGATGGTGATGGTGATGATGGTGATGGAGTTGGTGATGATGATGATGATGATGATGATGATGATGATGATGATGATGATGATGATGATGAAGATGATGATGATGAAGACGACAATGACAATGATGATGATGATGATGATGATGATGATGATGACGAAGATGATGATGAAGACGACAATGACAATGATGATGATAAAAATTATTGGTAGTGGAGATGGTGATGGTGGTGGAGGTGATACACACACATTATGATGATAACGATGTTGATGTCTTTGACGATGATATTGATGATGATGATTATGATGATAATGTTTGATGCACTGTGGTGGTGGTATTGGTGATTATTATGATGATGATGATTGATGATGGTGATGATGAAATATGTGTGGCAGTGTCGCATGTTTTTCTTTTAATCTTCCATTTTCAGCAAACCAAAAGCTTAGGTCTCTTGCCTCTTGTAACATATTTCTGCAATAAGAACAAAATTATACAGTAAAGTCAGTAATAGCGAAGAAAATGTTGCATAAAATACAAACAGCTAAAAAAAATTTCAAGCAACTTGGATGCGTTCCATCATCAAATGCATACTTAGCCTCATTATTATTAATCCAATCCATGATTTTCACATACTCATTTTTACAGATGTTAAACTTGCAAAATAGTCATATAGTAAATGTGATAAAAACATGATTTAAACATGAACCTAGCATAAGTATTCAACCAGTTACTCACTACGGGAATCACAGTCTCAGAGGCAACAGGTCATGAAGCCAAGAAAGAAAATAACATTCTATTATCATTTATTCAGGTGCAATGACTGAATCAATCAATCAACCACCAAATTAAAAAAATGAATAAAAAATATGAAAAATAAATTAATTAAGTATTGAATAGATAAATAAATTATTAATCAGATACATAATTTATTACAAAATGAAACATATACCCAATAAATAAATAAAAAAATTAATAAATGTATAAATGAATACAAAATACAAACTAATTAAATGTTGCATAAATATTAATAATGTATGAATACAAAAAATAAGTAAATAAATAAACAAATAAATAAATAAATAAATAAATAAATAAATAAATAAATAAATAAAAAAGTAAAAATGAAGTAATTATGACATTACTTTTGATATGAAACTTACATTGAATGGTGCCATTGGTTTCATGACATCATTGTATCGTCTCATGGCTTCTGTGATGTGCTGTGGTTGGATAGCTCTATACTGTGATAAGGCTGCCAATGATGACCCATTACCCTGAAATGAAAAGGAACACTGATTTTAGGCGGAATACTTCATCCTAAAGACACTATATATAACGTAGAAACCCTGTATAAAAAAAAACTTGTCAAACTTTGTTACCTGTTAATAATGATCCCCTACGCCTTATAACCCTAACTATTTGAGATCAAAACTATGGCCGTGGGGGGGGGGGCGCTCCACAGGCCCGCTCCCCCCCCCCCTTGAGATCTCGGTCATCGACCGCGTGATCGCGACGGAAAATGGCACGCTCGTCGCCCGCGATCTATTCTACAAAATTGCATAGTTATTTTTCCATGAAAATTGTTTTTAGTCAACTATGCTAATTTATGCATAATTAATATATGAAATCATACTTTTTGCTCTAACTCACTAAATAAAGCTCCAAATGTGTTAATTTTTGGTGTAGAACCCCTTTGTGGTGTGCTTAGCTAATGTACTTGAAAACAACTGCAATATCAGGTCAATTTCTTATGTATTTTATTGTTTTTGCAATTTCTTATGTATTTCTTTGCTTTTTCGACCTTTTGTTTTTCTTTGTTTTTTCAATGAAATTTGTCGGTGACACTTACGCAAACAAAAACAGCATAAAATTAAGTAATTTGAATCAGTAAAGGCAAAAATATTCATACATTTATGATATTTGGCTGAGAACACAATTTGTACTGAAATTGTACACAAAATCACGTTTTTGAGCAATTTTTGGTGCGACATGCATGTACAAAATTATGTGTATCTTCGGAACCGCGTAGCCGGGCGTCACAAATTTGGTCTTAAAAGATTTGGGAGACTCGGAGAAAAAAGTCATGAAACATCGCGGCAAGAGCTTTTCGCGTTGCGAATATATTGCGCGAAACGTCGAGGGGGGCCTCCCAGCCCCCCCCCCCCCCCCCAGTTAGGGTTAAAGAGCAATGACATGATTGGGAGCATTTGAAAATGCCTCAAGAACCAAATTAGATGAAACCTATGTCAATGTATACACTAACAGAAGTATGTATCCAGGCTGGAAGGATTTGTCTTGAATTTGTTTATTCGAGTAAGAAACATGAACTAATCTACCAGTATTTAATTAATCTCTGGCCCTGATAGAAATTGATTCCATAGAAAGCTACACAACAAATGTCACAGTCGCAGCATTTTCTGATAATATCTGTACAACAAAGAGAAAATGTATGACTATGAAATTTTCACAACAGAAACTTTTAACAGTATACTTGACTCTGGGGCATTGTTCCTTTGAGGAGTACTTTCAATCTTGCAATTTCCCTTTAAGTACTATAAGGCAGAAAGGAATGGTATTCTCTTTTGACTCAACTTTTTTTTTAATCTACCCTGTAACAACAAAACCACAATAGATCTCAACAGAAGTAAGTACTCCAGATCACATGGCACTAAACTGAATTTTACTTTCTATAACTGATTCATTTTGATAAGAAGAATGATATTATGCAATTAAACACTAAACAAGAACTGCCCAATATCAATTGTGAGAAAACAGCAAGGAAGATGGAGAAATTTGTTCACTGCAGAAGTCACTTTGAACAAAAATGTTTTATTCAAACAATGTATGCATATCAACCACTTAAAAATATACAAATATTACCTTCTTCTTTTTCTTTGATTTTGACTTTGGGGTCCCTCCCGGTGTCAGACTCGCTTTGCTCTCCCCCTGCGACTGCGATGAACTGTCCGAGGTGTTGCTATTTATAGATCCACTCAGATTACTGCCATTGCCGTTACCATTGGTGGAGGACAGGAAGGGAGAGACCATTTTGTCGGTGGGGGACTTTGGCGACGAGGGGACGGGGGACTGGGAGGGGGTGGTGGGAGGGGTGGAGGATTTGAGCTTGGAATGTGGGTGGGTGTTGAGAGGGGGCAGGGTGTTGTAGAAAATGGGGGCCATCGATTTGGTGATGGGGTCGCACGACGACGCCAGCATGTCTCGTCTCACTAGCAGTGACAAGTCAACGACCTGTAAGTGAAATGTTATGAAAGTTGAGTCTAGATAAAGGCTACATCAAGACCAGATCAAAATTATACCTTCAAAGTATACATGTCTTCTGTATATGCCATATATTTTGCATACATATATTTTCATGATATTGCTTAAAGTGATAGGTTAACATTGTGGAGCTTCGATTTAAAAAATTGTCAAACTTTGATATCTGGGCTACATAGTAGTGTTCAAATGGACAAATAAACACCCTAGAATACAAAAGTTTGGAAAGTTACACTGCCAATGGCAAGTTATACATGAATAAACAATAAAACTCGGGGCGAGTTTTATTAACCTATAGGTGTACACACAGTAAAGGCCTCCGCACACTATGCGATCCGATTTCGACCCAATTCCAATTCGACAAGTTTGTCGAGTCTGGAGGTGTGCGGTGCTTCCGATCCGACTTGCGATTCGCAGTAGGTTTTTGGCATGCCGAATTTCTACGATTAGTCGTACGACTTGCTTGCGATTTTTCTGGATTCATGATGACGTAAATTACGTCATAATACCGAGTCGTACGACAAAAGTCGCACAGTGTGCGGAGGCCTTTAGTCTATGGGAGGAAATGGGCAAGTGAATCTGGTCAACTTACGATTTTCACTTTTTTAAAGCACTAAATAATCATTTTGAAATACAATTTTTTCAGGGCTTCATTTTTAGACCTCATCAAAGACACTGGTAGCATGGGGAATCATGCAGCTCAGATTTTTTTTAACTGTGGTAAATGTTAGCCAATACCTTTAAAGATCATTAGTTTGTGAATGTTTGTTTCCACGATTTTCATTGTGTTTCCATTCACTTTGTAGAGGCATATTAGGGCCGCCGCACACTACACGAACAGTCTACGATCCGATTTCGGAAGAAAATGGAATAGCGTTTGTTAGAAACATTTCAAGACATCACAATTATTTATTAAGGTTCTGAATAGTCATACAGATATTGAAAATCTGGCCCGTTTCAAGCTCTCTAGTCAGAGGAAAAGCCAATTCGGCTCCAAATCAAAGTGACATGAAAGAAGTTCTACGATTGTCAGGGAGGCATCATGGCTCAGTGGATAAAGCTGCGGTTTCTCGACCTATAGGTCCGTGGTTTGAATCCACGCCGGGCCATGAAGTTTTTTCCTCGGGTAAGACACTTTATCCCTATTACCTCTTCCCTCGGATAGGACGTAAAGCCAGCGGTCCCGTGTTCAGACAGAAACACCTCAGCACATAAAAGAACCCACGCACTTCATCGAAAAGAGAAGGGTGAAAACCTGGTGTTGTGGTCACATATCCATATGCAAAAACTACCCGGGACTGGATGCCTGAGGCTAAAAGTGATAAAGTTCGCTTTTCTAGTCCCTTTTATCCGAAATGACGACAAAGCAATAATAATAATAATGATTTGAAAATAATTTGGCCCTTACTCCGAGTTCAAGGCTGACAACACACCAACATCCCATTTTATGTATTCACGTTGTCGTTCAGCACCCGAATCAAATAAGTTTTATTTGTTAAAATGCCCATATTAAATGCTACTGCGATTTATTGCTAAAATCAGATCTCAGCTGATCATGTAGTGTGCGGTGGCCCTAAGGAAGTGAACATTTTCAGAGTTGTTAAGTCCTTTCTGTTCTGGAAAATTTAGTGTATTTTGCTCTCTGGGAATTAGTTTCGTGTCCATCACAGGCAAGGAGAGTCCCTCCTCTACAGGTTTGACTGTAGTTGTTTGTTTAGAATGTTCCTAATTTTACAAATTGTGAAATCTCAGAACTGAAATAACTGATATTGAGGGCAATGAAAATGATTTGTCACATATTTTAAACAATACAGTCTTTTTATAGCATTGGTAGTTTATTATTTTAATTCTGGGGGTTGTGAGGTGTGATTTACAAATTTACAGGGTCATAGAATTAAGTACAATGAACAAAACAAAGGATGAAATTCAGTAAAAGTAAACTGAACACAAAATTTTAGACATATTGTTTGTTTTTGGTAAGATTTTTGGACATGCTTTGCTCATGTCATGATCAAACTTTTACTTGCCTAATTGGGCAAGCAAAATAAAAAAAAATTGAGTTTTTACTTGCCCGACATGAAATTTTACTTGCCCTGGGCAAGCGGGCAAGTGCTAGTGTCGAGCCCTGTTATAATACATTCCTGATGATGCCCACTACCTACCTGTGCCACTGTTTCATATGCCAGATATCCAACTATCTCCATGGCGAACGGGTTGGGTTTGGGCTCCAGGTTACCAATGTCTAACCACTCTTTGAATTTACTAGCCTTTTTGACTGAAATAGACAAGTGAAATAGAAATAATAATAAGCAATGATATCCTCAATAAATACATTGAGAAATACATACATCCATACATACAAGTACCGTACATACATACATTCATACATACAAATACATACAAACATACACATTATACATGAACAGCATATACGCACATATATGCATACATACAATACATACATGTGCAAATATACACACATACAGAGAGACAGACAGATATAAATAAACATATACATACACACATCAACAGATCTTTATTCAAATTGCTTCAAATTGATGGGCCACACAAGCAGAATCCCAACAATTCAAGTACATGTGATTTCATGGGGTACATTGTTTTCCTGGCAGGGAGGGTACTCATTAAGACAAGCATTTCTTTGTGCACATCCAAAGTAACTTTTAGTTTTAAACTTACACATTAACTCTTTTCTCATACCTTCAATATTTCTAATAAAAATTAATTAACATATAGATAATGCACTTAGATGACTGTTGGCTAATATCGTTGACACAGATTCACTATCGATATGTCGCTAAGACGCAAAATCAGCTGGTTATCGATAGTACTATCAATACACAGCATATCGATAACAGCCTTAGATATACCTATAATCTAGCACAATATATCAATGAAATAACCTCACTTGTTATATTAAAGAGGTGTTGTTCCCACAATTATGAAATCATATTGAATAAATTAAACATTTATCATTACTATTATTATTACATTTTCAACCTTCAAACCAGGATCATATTAACTAAAATATTCTCCAATGCCCTACAAATAATTTCTACTAAAAATATGAACAAGAATAAGATTATTGT
>JZLH01S0210538.1:11021-22379 GCA_001188425.1 Eucidaris tribuloides
ATGTTGGAAGGAACAAGGCGACATCCATCCATACAAAATTCTGCTTGCCAGAAATAAGCCACATGTCAGACGATTGTGAATTGTGCCTGGCCTGGGGGCCTGGCCTGGTGAATATTCACACTCAACAACAACTCAACATCCGTCTTCTACAATACAGAGAATATTTACTGTAGATTTACTATGCCAGCACACTATGTCACAAAAACAACGCCCATCACATGCACGTGCACTGCACTGCGCATAGTTGTCTGCACTATCATCAAAGTGAAAGACATCATACATCTCGCTACCACAAGATTTTTTTTCCAAATCAGACAAATACTGGTATTTCAACATTATCACGTACATTTACAGAAAAAAGGGAAGCAGAACTTACCGCGTTATAAACATTGAGCTAGCTGCATACAGTCTACGATGTACAGATGAATGGATAATTGAAGCGACACGCCAGTAATATGCACTCTTGTTCACCGTCAGCGACTACAAATCTAATAGCATAAATTCATCAGCGACTACGCCAGCTGTATCGGCTTAGTTGCGCGTGATGCTGCGGTGCTTCACATAGCTCTCCGATATCAACCACATGTGAACGTTGTGTACGTTGCTGCCCTTTTGGCCGTGAAAATGCAAGCGCCCCTTACGTTTACTGCTGTACAGGTGCACCGGTAATTCCCCGATTTAGAATGACAAAAACAATACAGTAGTGGCTGTATTTTTATTTTTTTTTAACCCGGCGTCTTCCCCGGTAAATATTTTGACAGTCATGTATCCGTTGTTTTTTTTTGTGTGTTTTTTTTGGTCTTAGATAAGATTATTTTTTATTTTTATTGCATTTGAACCGGGTTTTGATCATAAGGTACATGTGACAAAACACAAAAGGACAATAAATTAATACATAATTACACAAACCATACGACATGACACAATTAAACTGGAACTTTCTGGATAAAGTGGAAGATCTCACAAATCGAATAACACACCATTTCTCGAAATATATTTTAGTGGTATGAATGTCATGAGTGTGAATCATTATGGTCTTCGGTCATTGGGGGTTATTAGTGTATAATATCGGTCTTGAAAAACGTTTCTCAAATTGTTATATTTGTTCCCGAGATGTAATTTTTATAGTGTAGAATACTGTAATGAGTATTTGGTGCAATCTTTTCTGGTCTTTTTTTTTGGTTCGATTTTCATTAAATCTTAATTTTCAGAGTTGTGGCGATTGGGTAAAAGGCATTTACGTCGTATGACAAAGATGACTTGCGGGCTTTACCGAGCTTTTCGCGAAGATGAATAATTTTTTAAACTATAATGATAATGCGATAGACAAAAAAATCCTCATTGTTTGCATCCATATTATATTGATGTATTCGGCAAAATGAAATTTCAGGAAATAATTTCCGTCGTGGTAAAATGCGACAGAGATGATTTGGAGATCTCGAATGATCGCTGGTGTTTGCAGGGGAGTATTTTTCACATATTTTGAAAGTTTCAAAATGAGTGAGAAAAACGACATGTTTACTCCATACACGTTTACTCAAAAAATTCATTCTGAATCAGGGGCGGCATCACGGGGAGAAAAGAAATGCGTCGTATTTTCGCGGCCAAATAAGCAGCCGACCGGTCGCTCTGTGTGTGTGGGTGGGGGGGGGGGTAATTTATGATAGAGCAGTGTGTGTGTGTGTGGTGTGGGGGATTTATCGATAGAGCAGTGTGGTTCGGGGGCTATGATAGAGCGGTTGTGTGTGGGGGGGGGGGGGTGGACGAAGTAGGACAGTAATCCCTGGGATTGCTCACATTTCTGTTTAGAATTAAAGGAATTGTATAACAACGTTTCCAAGTTTTAAACATCTGAGCTAATTCCCCCATTGCTTCGGAGTGCGCCCTGCTTAAGCGTCTAGAATGAAGCCTGGAAAAAAAAAGGTCAACGATCATCAAAATCATTGAGCGAGCAGATTCCACTTTCCCTCAAAGATGCCCAGTAGCAAAATTTTCATCAGCTGACAAATTATTACTGTGCAGATTTTTATCTGTACATATTTTACGAGTGACAGCATAACTGTCTAATATTTTGTTATTTCTCCGTTGTTTTATTTGTCCATTTCAAACACTTGTCAGATATGTCAAATAGCAAAGTTATTTGGTTTTGGTTTGTTTTTAATGGAAGTTCACAATGTTGTGATTCCCAGTGGAAGTATCCCCGGACGTGGTTCTGGGTTGGGGGGGCGTCCAGGCGCGGTTCTGGTAGGCAAGAAACTTTTATGGGGCGCTACAGCAGGGGGCTTGACGGAAACATCGAGGGGACTCGGGCTAAGCGACCGAGCGGGAGGGAGGGGTTGGGGATACCGCCCCCCCCCCTCCCACGTAGGAACTTCTTTGAAAATACGCCATAGTAAAGATGTGATACTGGCAATGCTAAATAAATTTTTAAAGATATACTTTATGTAAGTATTATTAAGGGATAATTTCAAAAGACTTATGTGAAAATTTGTAATGGGACTAGATACTTGCGAGGGAGCCGAAACCTCGCCCCCCGCCCGAACGGGAGAGTTGTGGAGGGGAATACCTCTCACACAGCCAGGAATTGTTGAAAATACGCATAGAAAAGATGTTTTTCCAGCATGGTGAACATATACTATTTTTGCAATGGGTTACTTTATTAAGATTAGGATTTGGGAAGTCATTACTTGCGAGGGAGCAACGCGACCGAGTGGAAGGTGTGGGAGGGGCCACCTCCCGTAGGAAACTTTTTGAAAATACGCATAGAAAGAGTGATTTCTGGGCATGGTAAAATGATGTTTTAGAAGTAATTTTACGAAGATTATTTGGAACATTATTTACAAAAGATTACAGGAAGTATGTGAAATTTGCTAATTGGCAGCTGATACTTGCGAAGGGAAGCGAAAACCTCCCGAACGGGGGAGGTGTGTGGGAGGGGATATTCCTCGCCATCTACGGTAGCAACTTTTTTGAAATACCATAGAATAACATTGGGTTTTTAGCCTCATCCGGCCGAAGGACCGATGAGCTTATGCCTGGCGTTGGGTCCGCGTCCGTCCGTCCTTTCTCTTCCGTCCGTCCGTCCACAGTTTTGAAAATGCTCTTCTTCGGTCATTTCTCACCGGATTTTTGATTCTGATTGTTTCATATGATAGGGCTAGGTGGGGGATTTAAAACTTCTACACAGAATCGTTGAAATTCATTATTTTTTTAATTTATGCAAATTTATTCGAAATCACAAAATAAAATGCTTCTTCTCCTTCATTCTCAAGACCGATCTTGATTTTGATTTGCTTTATTTTGTAGGTGCTGAGTGTCATGCCACATTAAACTTCTACATCAGAATTTTGAAATTATACTCCATTGATTAATTATGGTAATTATGCCAAATTTATCCCCGAAATAAACAAAAATTGCTTCTTTTCCACATTCTTGACCGATTTTCATTCTGTTGGTTTGTCTGAAGGGTAGGGGGGCTCAAGACTTGTCTGCACAAATTTTGAAATTAATCATTATGCAAATTTAAAAATTAATCATTATGCAAATTTACTGCTAAATTTTTCGAAATCACAAAGAAATGCTTCTTCTGCCTTCATTTCATCAACCAATTTTAATTGTGATATACTTTATTTGGAGGGGCTGAGTTATGCACCATGAAACTTCTACATCAGAATTTTTGAAATTTTATACTCCATAATTTAATTATTGGTTAATTATGCAAAATCAATCCAAAAATAACAAAAATTGCTTCTTCTATCACATCTTCGACCGATTTCTATTCTGTTGTAGTTGAATTCTGATAGCTAAGGTGGGCTGCTCAAGATCTCTCACAAAATTTCGTGTGAAATTAATCAATTATGCAAATTTAGAAATTAATCAATTCATTGCAAATTATGCAAATATTTATTCAAGATCTACAAAAAAATAAAAAAATGCTTCTTCTCACTTTGCATTTCCTCAACCGAATTTTGCATTTAGTTTGCTTAATCTGGTAGAGCTAAGCCTTTGTACAACTAAATTTCTACCCAGAATTTTTAACTTGTTGCTCCATTTAATTAATTATGGTAATTTATGCAATTTAATTCAAAATAACAGAAATTTAATTTCAGTCTTATTGCTATCAGGTACCTATTAATTGTGGTTCATTCAAATGTGCTTTTTCCAACAACAAAAATCAAGTTATGAGACCCGGAAGGATCGCGGGATGCATATCCAATATAATTCATGTAGTTATTTATTTTTTTTTTTGTATATTATTATTATTATTTTTTGTCATGTCCCTTCCAGGGCATGAAACTAATATTTTTCTCACCGAATTTTTTTATATTCATGTTCTTTCCGGCGAACAGTCAAATTTAATCTTTTCACCAGCAGTATAAAATTGTACCACATGATTCTCGGATATATATGATGTTTGCGAGATGCCGGATGCGCTAACGTCAATGACGTTGTTCTAGTTATATATATTTTGGCAATGGTATGTTTTATCGAGATTGGGGATTAGGAAGTCATACTCTCACACTCTCACATATAGAGTGAGAGTGTGGGAGTGGGGCACCCCCTCCCTCTGGAGGAACTTTTGAAAATACAGATAGAAAAGATGTTTTTCTAGGCATGGTATATGTCTTTTGGCATTATATTTTATCAAGATTAGGGATTGAGAAGTCATACTTGCGAGGGAGCGAAGCGACCGAGCGGAGGAGGGTGTGGGAGGGGGGACACCCCCTCCCACGGTAGGAACTTTTTGAAAATACACATAGAAAAGATGGGTTTCTAGGCATAGTAGTACATAATATTATTTCAATGGTATATTTTATCAAGATTAGGGATCGGGTATCATACTTGCGAGGGAGCGAAGCAACCGTGTGGGGGAGGATGTGGATAACCCCCCTCTCACGGCAGAAAAGTTTTGAAAATACGCATAGAAAAGACGTGATTCTAGGCATGGTTAATACCTATATTTTGAAGGTTTTGTAAAGATTGTTACTGATTGTAGTCAGGATTTCAAAGAGATGTAGGCCTTTAGGAAGTATGTGGAAAACTGTACGTGAGTAGTCATACTTGTGAGGGAGCGAAGCGACCGAGCTGGAGGAGTGTGTGTGAGAGGGGTTCCCCTCCCACGTTAGAAAATTTTTCAAAATACAAACAGAAAAGACGTGTTTTTTTTAGGCATGATAAATGGATATTTTAAGGTATATTTGATAAAGATTCAGGATTTCAGAAAGATGTTCAGTATGTGAAAAACTGTAATTCGGTATTCATACTTGCGAGGGGCGGGAGACGGGTGTGGGATGGTGAACCCACGACAAGAAATGTTTAAAATACACGTAGCAAAGACATGTTTCTAAGCACAGTAAATACATATTTTAAACGTGTATTATGTAAATTATTATTGGGATTGTTGTCAGTATTTCAAGAAGATGAATAGTAAGTAAGCCTTTGTGAAAAATGTTAATGGGTAGTCGAGGGAGCGAAGCGACCGAGCAAGCGTCGGAACTTTTTGAAAATATGTAATAAAAAGACTCTTTTCTAGGCATGGTAAATACATATTTATAAAGTCTTATCACTTCTTTCTATTCATATTTAATCTTTGCTCAATCATTTTAGTTTATTTATTAATATTTTAATAGTAAAACATTTTTGGTCTGAAAATTTCTGGGGGCTTGAGCGATTTTTTTTTTTTTTTTGGGCGGGGGGGGGGGGCTTGAGCCCAAAGCCCCCCCCCCCGTAGAACCGCGCGCTGGCGGGGCGGTGGGGTCACGAGCCGGGGGTGTGCCGCTGAAGATCGAAACACCCGACCCTTTTTTAAGGGTCATTTTAGCGGAAATGGTACCTATTATTAGAGGTTTTATTAAGAAAAGTGGCATGTTTTTTTTTAAGCATTTTAACGATGAAATAGGCAAAAATATCTAGTGTAAATCATAAAAATTTCAAAATCATGATCCATGTTTAAGGATTTTCCCCCCCCCCAAACCATACCCATGTTTAAGGATTTTTTTTGCGAAAAAGTCACGTATTAGATCGGCACACTCCCGTTCACCTTACGAGGCAAGTACCCCCCTCCCACCGTAGGGGTGAGATCCCCAATCGTGGGGCGAGTTGTTTGATGTAAATGAGTGATATATTAAATAATAAAATTTATTTCAGTGTATTGTATATTGAGACTCCGATTGATGTTAAATTGAATGTGTGTTGTATTGAAATTCTAAGCATGAAAATTCATGATTTGTAGGTATAGATCCGAATGATGCTCATATTTGTCTTGGTCACCATGGACAACGAAGAATGAGGATGGCATTTTAGAAGTGGTCTCATTCTCTCTGGCACCACTCCTCCTCACTCCTCCTCCTCCTCCTCCTCCTCCTCTTCCTCCTCCTCCTCTTCCTCCTCTTCCTCCTGCTCCTGCTCCACCTTCTACTCTTCCTCCTCCTCTTCCTCCTCCTCCTCCTCCTCTTCCTCCTCTTCCTCCTGCTCCTGCTCTTCCTTCTCCTCTTCCTCCTTCTCTTCCTCCTCATACTCCATCTACTCCCTCGACCTCTTCATTCCTTTTCTACTCCAGTCCTCTTCCTCTTGTTCCTCCTCCTCTTCCTCCTCCTCCTCCCTCTACTCCCCCGGCCTCCTTCTTCCTTTTCTCCTCCAGTCCTCCGGGCTCCAGCAGCCCTGTTCTTCCTCCTCCTCCCGCTCCGTAGGTCCACCTGTTTGTACATGTACCAGACAATTCCCATAACAATAATTGGTTCATGAAATAAAATATCTCAACAGGTTGTCAACAGGTTGTAAATTATTATTATTCGATAATATAAAACTGACAAAATGTGATCCTTTCGAAACAGAACTTTACATTCCAGTCCATAAGAGGGCGCTGTAATATTTCGAAAAAATTTCCCGCGGTCTGTTCGAAGACGATATCTGAGTGATATTCGCTAAAAATGACATTTTCTTCGACGTATACGCGGTATAACAGCAATGCTGATAATTACTACGACATCAGTGACATTCTGGCGTCACATGAAAAGCTTCCCTGCAAGTGTGAAGTCCCGCTTTACCGCCTGGGGTTCTTGAATCCGAGCTCAGACAGCGATCACATTCGGCCGGGTACGAAGCTGGATCTTCCGTACTGGCTGGTCACGGGCCTCCACGGGCGGCGGCGGCGGATCGTGTCCGTTGAACCACCGAAGTATTACCGGGCGACGTACAGGGAGATTTTGAGCGCCGATGCCAATGTGGTTGACCTGCACAAAATGGGGCCGTACTATTACGCCTTTGGGACGAAAATGCTCAGCTTTGATTTTCCAGAGACAGAAGATATAAGCAAGTCATTGATTGAGGTAAGCTAGCAAGTTTCTGTTTTGTTTGTCAACAAATCATAATCAATAAGAAACAAAAATGTAAACATAACCCTCCCTACCCCTAATTTAACACCCCCTCCCCCCCCAAAAAAAACGATGCACATTCACTTTCTATAACTATAGATCTAGTAGGTAAATCTAAAAGGTACTGAGTTAGTTTAGAATTGTACCCATCGTCAAACTAATAATGCGAATTGTAAATTAAAATAAATTAATAATGTGAATTTTCAATTCAGTTGTTTTCTTTCCATTTTATTGTGATGTCCTCTGTTTGGAAGTTTAATATTATGTGTCTACAAAGTTAACAATGAAAGTGAAACAAATTCGCTGAAACAGCTGTGCAGTGTATTCTTTGTAATTTTCTTAGAAATGCTAATAATTACTGAATTTGTATGTAAAAACTAAAGAAGTCAATCAAAGTCCTGAATTGTTCAAAGGTTTTAAACTGCATTTATTACTTACTGGAGTATATTCAGACTGCTTTTCTGTGAACTCAGTTTGACATACACATAGGATCTAGTATATTGTACAACTGAAAAACGGCAGCTTAGAATGTGTTGTGTAATGTTTGTATACATGTATGTATCCTTCGCAGACCTATGTGACACGATTCCGCAAAGTGATGGACAGCTCGCAGAATGCATCGCACGAGGACAACAACAGACTGACCAGTAAGATGGATGAAACGGAACGGTCAATCTACGGGGCCGGACAGACCAGCCTGAAAAATTTCAAGAACTGGGAGACGAGAAAAACAAACAAGATCACCACATCGGACATGGTGGCAAATCACAGAAAACGAAAGAGAGCCGTCATGGAGGATGAGGACCATTGAACTTTTGACTAGGATGATGTATTTATCTTCAGATGTTCCTACCATTATGAAATGTTTGTAATATACATGTGTCATGGGCATGGCACATGACAGGACTTAGTATACTAACACAAAATTTGTGCTTAATAAATTATAAATTCTTGACAAAATGTCATAAAAATGAAGTAACTTGTTAACTCTATCATTATTACAGTGGAACCCCTTTATAAAGAGGTCAGATAAAACAAAACCCTTTTATAACAAGGTGAGTTTTTAGGTCAAAAATCGATTAATCGAATTAATTGATTACCTTTTTGCCGATTGGTATTCGAATGCGACTTTAAAATGAATCGATTAATCGTCGGGTGACGAATAGTCTAAATGCCTTAGCTGAAACTCAAATGCAGTAACTTGATTGTTTACAAAATTAAAAAAAAATAATAATTTAGATATCAATATTCAAAGTAAAGAAAAACTTTTTAGCATAGTCAGAACCACAAATTATCATTTTTTAAATGGAAATAACGATCAAGAACAGTGGATTCCAAATTGGCGACACGTAAATTCGGCCATCCG
The DNA here is from genome assembly GCA_001188425.1 of Eucidaris tribuloides. NCBI lineage: Eukaryota > Metazoa > Echinodermata > Echinoidea > Cidaroida > Cidaridae > Eucidaris > Eucidaris tribuloides. Next base: position 19,761 of record JZLH01S0210538.1, read on the forward strand.
TACCATCCCTGCGGCATCGCCTGAGGAAAAATATTTTTTTCCGACGCAAAAAAAGAGTTGAAAATGTTGGTTTTGAAAACAGAAATGTCAAATACCGTCAATTTTTAACACTTCTTTCCTTTTGCTGACATTACTTTTTCCAAAATTGCTGTCATGCATCCGAAACTTGATTCTTCTACGGTATGCGAAGTTTATCGTACACAGTCGCCACTTCGTTAACCAAAATATCCGTTATCCCAAATATCCATGTATCCGTTCCCGCACTATGGCAGTGTGGTACGCGGATACTTAGGATGGATATTTGCATTACCAAAATTGCAGCGCGCTCGCCGCAAAGGTGTGCGGTAGCGATGTTGATGCATGAAAGAATTCTATATTTGAACAACAAATGTTGGATTTTTAATGTGCCACGGGGGTTAAACAACCATCTTCGTTTTGGGGCTGTTATGTTTTTCATTCTCAACTTTTCGTGTGCTAACCTGCTAACAGATTCTAGTGTTAGTCATTTTGTCCTTGGTCCCATGTACTTGTTTTCGTGTATGTTACTTGTTATTTTTTTTGTATTCTGACTAATCGAATAATTCGATTAATTCGATTACCTTTCCAGTCAACTAATCGATTATCAAAATCAATATTCGACCCAGGCCTACCCAACTCTTTATTTATTTTATATCTCTTTGTTATTGGACCATGATATAGTGAAGAACCTGATACATGTACAACAATGTAATTGTCTTGGTTTTTAGGTCCTGGTTATAATGAGGTTTCCTATATTTTCTTTTGCATTGTTACCCAAATTTAATTTTGTATAGAACTGCATAGTGACACTAAACATATTATGTTGCTGGTTAAAGTCTTTATCTGAGCACTTAAAATGTTCCTTATTTTACTGGTCCAGATACCTTACTGTCAAGTCTGATTATTAGATTGTGAACCAATATACGCCCATTTATGAATAGTACCATGTTAGATTCCCAAAACAATTTGGTGCAATTTATTTCACCCTGTAGGGTATGGAACACATGCAGACTTATCATGATATCCCGGCTGGAATATTACTCAGGCTTGACAATCACAATACTTCCATGTAAATCAAAAGCTTATCCCATATTCACTTTAAAATAAACACCCATTGAATATTGCTTTCATTTCATTTCATTCGTATGTCTGCAGTAACGTAATATGCCAAATCATTACGGGCTGGGGGTCGGAAAAGAATGTGGCAAATCATTCAGGGGGTCAGAATAACTATTGAAAAGTAATCATAGGATATGATATCTTTCAGAGTACAGTAGTATTTTCCAAATTGAAAAGGTCCTTGTCATATGTATCAAGCATATTTTCCAAGTTTTGTGACTGGTTTTTAATTTAAGCTTTAAAGGAGGTGTAGAGCAGAATTAATTTGGTTGGCAGGCTGTATCTGGGAAAGAAAACAAATTGATTTTAAAGCCCATTAGCCAAAGTATAGTTTTGGTAAATGATAACAAATGAAATTCTGTGTAGTTATGTTTTTAGATAGACCTATATGATCTATCAATGCTCTGGCCTGAAATTTGCTCGCTCTGAAAGTAACTCTCCCATTTTTACTCAAAATGAAAATGTGTGTGTGTGTGGTGGGGGGGGGGGGGGCATTTCCTAGAGATATTGCTACATGTTCTCTGATAATTTAAACATCACAATTTGTCACTAATTTTAAATTTTCAGTGGGTTTGATGTTGTTTTCTGATGACTGGGATGATACTAGAATATTTTGTGAATGGTTGACAAATAAATTGTCTGATCGTCCAAATACATACTTGGACTTTACTCCATACACTGAAAAAATCACATTGTATGTTTGCCCACAAAAAGTGTAATTTACCTAGAATAATATTCACTTTTATATCAACTAACTTCTTGAGACAATAGCACTAGCTGAATATATTATCTACCTTATTAAAATATATTTTATTCATGTATAAAGGGACAGGGTTCAATTTTTATTTATTTATTTTTTGTAATTTGGGGGTGAAAATTTTAGTATGATTTAATGATACTCTACATTATGGGGGAAATTGAGAGCTATTTAATTATGAATTTTGGGGTAAAATTTCCTGAGCCATACTACACTGTACTTATATTTTCATAATTCCATTTCAGAAATTATGACCATACAAGCTTACAAATCAGTCCAAGACTGTCCAGCATGATGATGATTGGAGTATTATACTGAACAATGTATGTTTAATTAATGTATAAGAATAAAATCAGATGTATATATAAGTATGTTGTGAATCTTGGACTGTGTTTCATGTCAGTAAGTTTCTGCTTTACCATATTTGTTATGAACTGTTGGAGTGTAATGAGATGAGACCGATAGTGTAGATTCTGTAGAATTACATGATTTGAATAGCGTAAAGTAAATCTGCAGACTAGATTTGGAAGTTGTTTGATCTGAAGTAAATGCTAGTAACCTGATTTTCTTGCAAATGTTGTCAACATCTGTAATGTCACCCCAAGTTCAATCCTTGTCATATGAATGATGATGATGATGGTGATGATGTATGAAAATGATGATGATGATTATGATGATGGTGATGATGGTGATGGTGATGGTGATGGGGGTGATGGTGATGGTGA
>JZLH01S0210594.1:0-16801 GCA_001188425.1 Eucidaris tribuloides
CAAAAAAAAAAAAGCTGAAGCTCTGAGAGGAAATACAATCCTCCAACATACTCCACGCGCCAACTAGACTCGCTTTCCCCTACATAATGGATATTTAACCATGAATCCTATTAGGACTGTATCTATGTTTAATTTTCCTTCGTTGTAATAACAGTTATGACGACGTATTGCTGACCCATTTAATTATAAACGCCGCTCGATATTTGCTATTTGGCCTAAATATTTATACGCCGTTCTGTCATCATAAATGCTCGCAAAAAGTGATACATTATGTAAAATTAAACGACAAAGACGGTACGTTAGCGAAGAGGATAGCCTAGGCACGGCGTATTTTACGGAAGCTTTAAAGGCAAGGTTCACCCTGACATCAAGTTGGTTTTAATAAGAGCATAACAATGAGAGAAACGAATGTTTGACGAAAATCCATCAAAGTATAACAGCGTTATGGAATTTTAAAGTTTTAAATTTGTGACGTCACATGCGAGCAGCTCACCATATGTCATGTGATATAAATTCCATGAAGTGCCGTTTTATCTAAAATTTGAAAATTATTTAACATGTGCATTTAATATATCATCAGGAACATTATTTCATACAGGCTTCTATGAAAAAAAGAAAACATTTAGTTATGAACCATTAGAAAAATGACACTTTATGGAATTTACATTACATGACATATGGGGAGCTGCTCGCATATGACGTCACAAAATTGAAACTTTGAAACTTCATAACTCTGTTATTCTTCCGTGGATTTCACCAAACTTTCATTTACAGGTTTCTCTCATATTTCTGCTGTTATTAAAACCAACTTGACGTCAGGATGAACCTTGCCTTGAATAAGAGTAGGGATTTCAATGTTCACTAACCTTAACAGACAGGAGGACAGCGAAACTTGTAAGGTGGTTGCATCGACAGACGGCGAGTGAGTTGTTGTGATATTGTACGTGACATCCCTGTGATGACCAGATGCCAACCCTTGATGTTAGCAGGGAAAATATCCAAACACACAAAAACAGTCATTTACTGGATGTTTCTGACTTGTCATTTCTCAGCAATATACTAGGCATTGTATAACAGTGTTTTCAGTTTAAAAAATCTGAGCTACATGATTTTCCATGCTACCAGTGTCTCTGATACGATCTAAAAATGAAGCCCTGAAAAAATAGCAGTTTAAAACGACCATTAAGTGCTTTAAAAAAGTGAGAGTCATTGAGAGACCATTCCAGCTTTCCCCCATAGACTGCTGTGTTGCAGAATTTCCTATCGCCTGATAGGAAATTCGTGTGCCAATTTGTATCTGCACATATTGCACTAGTGACATCATAATTGTCCAAACTTTTGTATTCTAGGGTGTTTATTTGTCCATTCAAGCACTGTCAGATATGTCAGATAGCAAAGTTTGACAATTTTTTAAATGGGTCTTCCACAGTGTTATTGTCTTTAATTGAAGGATTTACACGTGATTATAAATCAGTATTTTTTTCTTCGAAAAGGATGACACTTAAATTGGTATAAATGGCATCCATGACAATGTGTGTGTGTGTGTGTGTGTGTGTGTGTGTGTGTGTGTGTGTGTGTGTGTGTTTCTGTACAGAAAGGATGTTAACTGCGGTGATTCTATCCTTTTGAGTTTTGAAATCTCTTCTTTGAATTAGCAATGAACGTCATGTAAACCATTATGCATTATTTCGAATTCCATGAAAATAATGAGCAAGTAACAAATTATTCCCACAAAAGAAGTAGTAAATGATTACATTTTCATTTTTACACTTACGTTTCATTTGCCAGAAATGCACAGTACAATGCATCGTAGTCTTTATCCTGTTAACAAAATATGAAATGAAAAATTATCAGAGCTGGCGAGCAGGAGACTAGATTAGAGTTTAATTTATATGTGGTCACAACATAGAAGTCAAACTTTAAATGAAAGCACAGATGATTGAAAAAAAATGAACAGGATATGTGGTAAAGAAGAATTGAAAAGTAATGACCGGGGGGATTGTACTTGATTAGATGCAAAGACTGGTAAGAAATAGTTAGTTCCTATAAGTTTTAATGAAACATAGTTCGGCGAGACCTTGTTAATGCGACGTGTATGTGGTGCATACATTATGACTACTTTTATGATGACTTAATTATCGTAGTATCCTATCATCCTATTGAGGAACTTGGTCGCGATGACAGCTTTATTTGGCAGATGAGAAAAAAAGGTTAACTTCGAATGGCTCTTTCGACAGCAATGCTAGAAATGGAGAGAAAAATGATACGCGACCTATTGCTCGATTAACATTTTTTGTAATATAAAATACATAATTTTTTTATTTTTTTTCGGAGGGGAGGGGGTTTCTTTATTTTTACCACTGCACTGAATTTATATAAGGTGCAAATTTGAAGGTCCAGTGTACGAGCATTTAAGTTGTTGCGAGTGGTTAAATTGGAATGAACTCGAAGGTAACTTTCATCAGGGTATTAGTTGGAAACTTGATATTTTACTCTTACAGAAAAGGGCAAAAATGTGATTACAATGAACAAGAACGGAGAGTCATATGACACTGTTTTAAGGACGATTTGTAACCAAAAAGGAAAAAAAAATATTCTCTTAAATTCTCGCTTTTCTAAAATTTTGAGAGAGAAAGAGATTTTCTATTATCAAGTGTAAGATACCTCCAATGTCCACTTGAAATGGATATAAGATATGAACGGTGCCGGATGAGTTGGACAGGTTTGTTGTCTGAGTCAGTGTATGTAAGATTCGACCTTCGATATGCAGCTGATTACCCACGATGAGGGTCGAGGAGGCTGCCTGGATGAGTCATCATGGCGCACCTTCTGTCCGTTCTTCTTCGTGTGCGAGAACTATAGAATGATTAGAATGGCGGAAGCAAAGAATATTGGGATGGATTGTAATGGTTAATATATACAAGTTAGATGGTTGATACGGGTTATACCTCTACTGCGAAGTATCAACATTACACTACAACGCACTCATTGTTGAGTTGTGCATGGGTTTTTCTATAATGATGTCGCTAAGAACGTTTATAAATTAAGAAAAGATAGGAAATATATGGATGAAGAAAGAAGGTCATGAACAATTATTGTTCTTTCGCTTCGTCCATGGGGAGAGGATTTAATCAAATGCAGGAGCCGCGCACACCCACGCAGCCGACGGACGGGGCTGGAGATAAAATTGAGCATTATCTTCGGCCTCGTCCTAAGTGTGCGTTGTAATACTCAACTAGGAATTCGTAATTCGGTTGGTGAATTTCCCGTGAAATGGGTTTGAATGGCTTGTGAGAGACGACTTGACAACAAACGAGAAGCAGGAGTGTGTGGTGTGGTGCAGAGTAGGGAGAAGCACCGCGAGGGGGACTACAGCGGGGAGCCGGAGCCGCAAGGGGCGGGAGAGAGCGAGAAACATCATTCCCGTCTCAAAGAAAAAAGCAAGACAGAACACGTCGCAAAGACGAAAGCGAGGGCCACTATCGTCATAACGACTACGTGATCAAGAGAGACATAACACCACCAATATAGACGGTTTCCAAGAAGAAGCACCACTCCTCCAGAATTTTAATTTCTTATTCTTTCTCAATCTAAAGGCGGTTTATTAGTAAACATCCTAACTTGGCTGTAATGCGACTTTTTAGCTACATTTGATATGATAATGGTGGAGGAGAAGGCCACACTTTCTATTAGTAGCCTATCCTCATAATCACTATCTTACGATGGTAGAAAACGGTGATGAATGAGTTAGGCAAATAACAGGCCAGAGTTGTGGCATCGGTGCTGTTATAATCCAGACCACATACAGAGAAATCGAACGATTCTGTTCAGGAGGGTCAATAGCCGAAGGTGCAATCAAACAGAAATAATTATGGAAACAACCTCTCTAACAGATTGGATGTAGAGTTCAATAAAAGACTCGTGCTTTACAGAAAATTATGGGAATTTTACGTGTGGGTAGTTTCAACGGATAACCAGAATTCTATTGCATAACCCCTTTTTACTTTAAAGACGCTATAGTCGAACTTTGTAATCTGACATTATCTTTGAATTGACAAATAAACACCCAGAACTAAAAACTTCATACAGTTATGCACAATAAGTGCAGATGCAAATTGGCACATCAATTCTCAGCCGATAGGAAATTCTACAACACAGCAGTCTATGGGGAATGCTGGAATGGTCTCTCAATGATTTTCACTTTTTTAAAGCACTTAAAGGGAGAAGGACCCAGCAACTAACAGAAAAAAAATACATTTTGAGCATTGTGAGAATTATGGTACATGGTGATAAAGACGGCCTAAATAAATGGTACTGTGTGATAGTCACCCTCAGCAAGGCCCTATTAATCACTTAATTTGTTTTATTTTACGTCTTTGCAAGTTTACCCCGGGACAAAAGTTGCAGAAACAGCTATAGGGGGAGGAGCGTATCGATTCAAACAGTGCATACATTACCACGGCGCGACGTCGGGTGGCAGGCATCGGTCACGCATGACCAGCTTCAGACCTGTGCTCTTGTGATCTGATTGGTTGGCAAGAACTCATTTTTTTTTCTTAACTTATGCCTGTTAGTTGCTGGCTCCTTCTCCCTTTAATGGTCGTTTTAAACTGCAATTTTTTAGGGCTTCATTTTTAGACTGTATTAGAGACACTGGTAGCATGGGGAATCATGTAGCTCAGATTTGTCAAAACTGGAAACATTGTTATACAATGTCTTTAACGGCATCGTTTAATGTTTCATGTTTCAAATTTTAAAAATTCTGAGCTACACGTTCATTTGTGCTACACTTTTGCACCATAAGGTCTAAAACTGAAGCCCTGAAGAAAGGTGTGATTCAAAACGAAAATACGGAAGTGACTATTTTAATTCCCCATGTATAGAGTGTAGATGAAGAGTGTGTGCTATAGCCTATTTCATTAACACTCTCTGGCCGGAGTAACTGTTTATTGCCTTCGGGGATTTCAAAAATAGAATAAAAATACCGTATTTCTGATTTGTTTGTGAAGTTTATTTTTGGGTGTGCCAATCAGAAGTCAATCATCATTACAGCAATATCAACTTACCATTTGGACCAAACAGAAGCAACTTGGTACTAAAGGAGAAAGTAACCCCGCATTTAGGATCTCCGCATTCCTTGTCTATGCACTGGGACTGGAGAGACGTCATGTTCTTACAGGCCGACGTGTCTATCGATGGTTGAGGTGCAGAGGGTGTGGATGGATTGGAGGTACCAAGAGACACTGTTACAAGGGAGGCTGCGGTCTAAAAAACAAAGAATTTAAACAACTTAATTCAAAGAGCAGTGGTATTCAGGTCATAATTACGTAATTATAAGGGAGTAACTTGGGGCATATAAGGTACAATCTTAAAATCCGAGTGAAGCAGTTCACGTATTAAGGAGTAAAAAGGAGTGAATCAAGATTAGCCATGTGTGTTTTCCACTCATTTTGAAGTGACCTGAGTCATCACTCAGATTTTGTAAAGATGTATTTGGGGGCGTTGGGTATAGGATGGTGGTTCGGGTGGATAAAAGAGTAATACAGGAAAGGCTGGTGCGGGTAGATAAGAAAGTACAGTCTTTGACAAAAGTTTGGAATATAGGTCTGTTTATTTCTTTGCGTAGCCCTGTTTTAATGTGCAGATTTCTTACGAATAATGATCCATCACCCATGCAGAACATATCATTATTAAGTTCAAGAAAGTCAGGGGCGGCGCCAGGGTAAAATTTTAGGAGGGGCAAATCCGTAGGAAAATTTTTGCCTGCCAAACAATTCTTTTTACTAGCCAAATGCAAGCCGAACAGTGTCCGACAAGCGGGGGGCATGGGGCCGACGACGACGAAAAAAACAAAAACAAAACAAAACAAAACATGCACGCGAATTTTGTTTTCATTAGCAAAATCAAAAACAATATAGAAGGGCGATATTTTCTGAAAACAGTAAACTTCCCGTCATTTTAATAATGAAATAGGGGCTGGCCGCCCATCCCCTTACCCCCCCCCCCCGTGGTGCCACACGTGCCTCTACTTCAGGACAAGAAACCTTTTCCTGATTATGATTGCATTTGGTAGAAACATATATTCCAAACTTTTGTCCATGACTGTAATACCGGCATGTTTCGGAGTTAATTATTTGATAAAATTGAAATGATTTAAAGACGCTATATAATACTTGAAAGACCCGTTTAAAAAATTGTCGAACTTTGCTATCTGACATATCTGACAGTGTTTGAATGGACAAATAAACACCTTAGAATACAAAAGCTTGGACAGTTTGCTGTCACTAGTGCAATATGTGCAGATACAAATTGGCACATGAATTTCCTATCGGGCGATAGGAAATTCTGCAACACAGCAGTCTATGGGGAACAGCTGGAATGTCTCTCAATGATTCTCACTTTTTTTAAAGCACTTAGTGATTGCTTGAAACTGCAATTTTTTCAGGGCTTCATTTTTAAACCGTATCAAAGACACTGGTAGCATGGGGAATCATGTAGCTCAGATTTTTTAAACTGGAAACACTGTTATACAGTGCCTTTAAACACACCTCCACGCCCCCTTCTGATGTCGATGATCTTGTTTCTGTCGATGTAGCAGCGGTGGTGGATGGATCTGTAGTGACACGGGGGGGTTTGACAGAGTTCGGTGTGCTCTGTTGACAAAAACAGAGAAACCAAACGACAGCAAACATTACGGGAGTTTTAGAGAGTGTTTATACAAGGGGAATAGGGACGTTTACTCTCCACATGCCACACAAAATGCAGCTATATGGATGGTGTGTCCATTCTGTGGTGCATATTTGCACCAGTCCATCAGCACTGTGAGAGATATTTTAACCCTAAAAAGCCCAAGGGAGGCACAATGTGCCCCTACCACATTTTTCTTCGCCACATATAATTTTTGGACAAAATTTGATCAAATTTGCCCACTTTTCCTAAAATTTTATGTCAAACTTTTTGGTGTATAGGTTACCCGTGCAATCGCGTTGCCATGGCAACCACATTTTGAAGGTCATATGTGTTATTTTTTGATGTTTCACTGGGTTTTTTTTTCACTACACAGAGGAGTAAATGCCAATTGTTTTTCATATCTTTTGGCTCATGTATGACAGGAAACTTATGTTTCATCTATTTGAGATCTGTTAAATAAATTTCTTTTGTTTTTCTTTATTTATTAATTCAAAGGAAAAATGGCGCCAAAACAATTAAAATAATAAAAACACTGAGCATTAATTTGTTCTTGTTATTTTTCTTTATGTCCCTTTTTATGATTATATTATTCCAGATTTGATGTTTTTTTAAAGTGCAATTCCATCGAAAAGGTGTGCGAGAATGATAACAATTGCATTTATCCATGTTTACTCTTTGGTACAATCAATAGTGCATAGTAATATGCACTACATTATCACTGCATGTATGGTAACACAACATTATGAACCCCAAACAGCCAAAGTTTGCTCAAAATACTTCTTTTCTACCTAAGAATATGCTATCTTTTATTATCAGTGACAAATTAATCACTTGTGAATGTTTTCATGGGATATCAAACACGAGAACTAAGAAATATTCAACGAAATCACTTGTTTCTAGGTATTTCATTATACTATGGTAAATAGCGTCTCCACGTGGTGACCTTGAGAAATTTTGATAATTGCGTTTCGTAGAGTTTGAGTTGGCTTGTTAAGAGTGATTGGTAAAAAAATGATAACGATTTTAGAGAAGGGGGCACAATGTGCCCTTGGTCCACGGAGAGCCAAAATAGCTTGGACTTTTTTAGGGTTAAGATGACTAATACAGGAAGGGTAGTTTGAGACGTTTCAGGGTGTGACGTAGAGAGAATGGTTTCCAGTGGTTTAAGAAGTGATGTAGAGAAGTGTGATTGAGGGTGAATAACAGATTATAATATTTGGAGAGGAGAATGTTTGGTTTTTGTTGTTATGAAATTGAAATGCTTGCAGCATACCATCATGCCCTCGTCTGACGTCGTCTCTTCTGTTGATTTTGTGGACAATATGGGTGTAACGGTGGTGGGTAGGTCAGTGGTAACAGTCCAGGCTGGTGTATTGCTCTTTGAGGTCTGTTAACAAAACAAGAAAAATCAACACGTGATAAAATCACGTGGGATACATCTACATTAATTATAAGAAAATGGCAGTTTTAGGCCTGGTCGGTGTATAATAATGGGGCGGATAGTTTAGTGCGATTCAGAAAGTAATATACGAAGAGATTTTTTCTATTCACTTTTTTTTGGGGGGGGGATATAAGCAGGATTTTTTGTTCAAGTAGTTCAGGAAGAATATCTCCGTAAACAGGTTGGGTTTGAGCCCTTCAGCAGTTCAGGGAGAAAAACATAACTCCAGGGAAGGATAAAGGATCAGGAGTTTTAAATTTGAACTCTTACATCGCGAACTTCACGTTTCACGCTTAATAATAATAATGATGATGATGATGATACTACTACTACTACTACTACTACTACTACTACTACTACTACTACTACTACTACTACTACTACTGCTACTACTACTACTACTACTACTAGAGCTGGGGTTTCTATTATTTCGATGTCAAAGGTAGAAAACAGTGATGGCAGAATTGTTACATGGTTCGTCGTGCGTGGTCTGTTATAAAGCCAAACACACAACAAGAGAAATCGAACGATTCTGTTTAATAATTGTTTCGTGCGGTTCTCAAAATAATATAAAAAGGTTAGTAAGGGGCGTTTAAAGTATAAATGTTATTATAGGGATTTAGGGGAGGTAGTTTCGGACAATCCAGGGTGTAAAATAGGAAGGGTTGTTTTGGGTAGTTCACTAATGTGATATAGTGAAGGCGAGTGAGGGAGTGATATGAAGGAGGTGTGTGTGTGTGTGTGTGTGTGTGTGTGTGTGTGTGTGTGTGTGTGTGTGTGTGTGTGTGTGTGTGTGTGTGTGTGTGTGTGTGTGTGTGTGTGTGTGTGTGTGTGTGTGTGTGTGGTGTGGTGTGTGTGTGTGTGTGTGTGTGTGTGTGTGTGTGTGTGTGTGTGTGTGTGTGTGTGTGTGTGTGTGTGTGTGTGTGTGTGTGTGTGTGTGTGTGTGTGTGTGTGTGTGTGTGTGTATGGTTAAAAGCTAAAATGCTTTCAACATACCGTGACGCCCGCGTCTGATGCCGCAGCTTCTGTTGTATCTGCCGACGTTACAGGTACAGGGCTGGTGGTGGGTTGGCTGGTAGTACCAGGTATGGTTGTGGCAGGATTCGTTTGGATCTGATAAAAAATACGAAATATCAACAGAATATGAATACGAATACATCCATGAAGTAATCTGAGATACAGTGATTAAAGATTGATTCCAGGATTTGCAAGACCACCACTTCCCTTCATTTTCAATACCAAACGGTAGTTTAGTACTTACAAATTGTTTGTTGAAAGTTTGAGATCCATACGTCACGAATCTGTTGTTTTATGAGAATAAACTAATAACGATATGCTACCAGAATGTTGTTCTTTCCGCGAGTTTAAATTTTGCTCAAATTGCGGATCATGCTTCCCATGAACAGCGGAGAACACTGATTGGTTAAACGGCTAAACTCCGCGCGACCTTCGGCTAACGGCTGATCGGACAATTTTGGAACTAACGGAACGGCCAATGTAAATGTCCAGATTTTCACCAAAACTACGTATTCTACCCAAAGGTTCTATGATAGGTGTTTATTTATACTAATCTTTACAATGTTAACGATTTGAGCTGATTTCATTCATTTTGCTGTTTTCTGGCATGTAAATCCCGTACTCTGTCTTTAAGGAAAGGGCCGGGTCACGTAACAAAATGTAAGAGGATATTTGGCAGTAATTTAACCCATTGGCTACTGGAACCGTATGCCTCCTCTGTTAACGGAAACCGTATGTATCCTATGTTAACTCCATGGGATTTTAAGAATCTAGTAGACAACGGCTTAAAATGAGTTTGGATTTATAGTTTGGTTCAGGGAAGGAGGTAGGGGATGCCGTGCAGTTTACTGATAATCCCATGGTAAGCAAGCTGGTTTTGGGTGGTTAAGACGGTATAGGGAGGGCGGCTGAGGGTGGATAAGGGGGGGGGGATATAGAGATAAAGGGAAAGGATGGAAGTTCTTTTGTAATTTATTAAAATGCTTAAATGCTTGTAGCATACCATCATGTTCCCATCTGATGTCGTTGCTTCAAATGTTTCCATTGATCCCGGTGGAGTCGCAGTGGTGTTGGGTGGGTTGATGGTACCAGGACTTGTTGAGATCTGACAGAAAAAAAAAATCAACAGGAGATAATTACATAAACGTTCAAGAAGAAGAAAAAAAAATCGGTTCACATAGCACGAATAATCAGAGGGCAGTTTTAGCCTGGTTTGGCAGGAATATATGGCGTGCGTGGCTATTCGGCAGTTCCAGAAGAAAGTTTGGGCAGGTTAGAATATGCCCACTATGATGTGTAAGGTTGTTTGGTGCGTTTCACTGAGTTATAGGAGGTTTGTATAATTTGTTTCAGAGTGAAATAGATGGAGGGGGAGGGGTCAGACAGATAAAAAGCGTATCTAATGAAAGTAATAAATAGAGTGGAGTCCTTTAAATTACACCTCAAAAGTATGAGTTTTGTTAAATAATAATTATGTTTTCCAGCACAATTAATTGTAATGCATCTTTTCGGTTAACAACAGCTACCAACAAAATCGCTGGTGGATGGGCGGTGGGGAGAGGGAGGTATGGGGGTAATTTATATATTTTCCCCTCATATTTGTTTTTGGTTATCGTGTTTAATAAGTTTATTTTTCTTTTATTTGTTAATCACTGTAATATTCACATTTGTTTTCTTATCGTTTGCTATTCGTTGGTATAAGTTAACTATACGTTATCGAAACGTTTTTTGTTTTTTAATTCGTAATTCACGCTTTGCATACGCCCAAATTTGAAAAATAACATCCACAGTTCGGCGTATGCTAGCTTTTACAGAAAATGTGATTCGTCGGCATACGCTGGCTAAATCGTCAAGGTGTGACAGGGCCTTTAGGAAGTATGATATTACTATTAGGACACCACCTTCAGGTGGTTCATGGAGTAACAAGAGAGGGGATTCCGGGCTTTACCAGACACTGGCAGCGATGTAGTCAAGACCAGAAGACGGTGAGCATTCGAGCTTGGGAAATGAAAATGTAGGAAAATGATGAACTACTCGATAACTTGTTGTGGAAAGATCCCGGATTTATAGCCAAAATGTTCAGTATCTTAACCGTTTGCACGCGAATGCTGCAATTTTGCACATTCTTACAATTAAATTCAACAATCATAATAATTAGTTTCTCTTTTCCGTTTTTATCAGAATAGCTAAGGAACTAAGGAAATCAAGATTTAAAGAATTTATCAAAATAATCGTCATTATTAGCCACTCGGAATCAATTCAGTGTGCAAAGAGTTAAGCTCTGTGTTTGACTTAATTATTGAACCCAGGGTCGTCACAAGAGAGGGCAGGGAGGGGGGGGGGTAGTGAAACTCACAAATGAGGCAGAAAACACACATTTTCAAGGGGAAAATGTAAAATTTCCACACGCTGCGAGGCGCCGGCCGAGGAGAACCCCCCTCCAAGACACTCCCAATTTATTACAAATCAACAATCTCAATTATGCATTCCTTCAATCAAAATGAGGCAGAAAACACACATTTTCAAGGGAAAGTGTCAAATTTTCTCGCCCCTCCCAAACCCTCCTCAAATTTATCACCAATTATCAATTGTCACACATATTGCACAACAACACACATTTTCATGGAGAAAATGTCAAATTTTCTCAGGCAGGGTAACCCCTCCTGGACCATCCCCAATCCACCACCAGTCAAATATCGCTACATATTTTTCACAACAACAGACAAGATATCTAGATATCCGGAATCGAAATATCCAATTAAAAACGCAAACATAATTCCGTGGGTACTTAGATTCGGAAAAAAGAATAATATATAGGTAGATGACGAATACACATTCAGTAACGTGGAACTCGCACCCCTCCCCTCCCACCTATTCTGAAGAAGGATCAATCTTTCGTCCCGACCCCCCCCACCCCACCCCTCCAAAAAAAAATAATCTAATAATGGTGTCTACCGAAGTTCCAAGTTCTGTTGTCGTAGACAATTCACAAGATATGGGCGATTGGGTGTTTGCCGGGTCCTCGTCGCAGGTGGCGCTGTTATACGGAGCTAAAGTCGTTATTGATGTACTGGCTTTCATCTCAATCTGTCCGCTGAGTAAAGGGCATCCACCCGAGTTCCCGCCTGCATTGTCCCCGTGGAATTGGAACATCCCAAATATCACGGATATGCTAGTAAAATGAACACCAGCCGTGTATGAGGTGCTACTTCCAACAACTGTAAGAAAAGGTGACATGTAAAAATTTCAGATAGATGTCATGAGATAATGGGGCTTCGATCATTTCTAATGTTTACTTGCCACAATTGTTGATTTTTTTTAATCGCCATAACAGCTAAGCACATTCCTGGACTATGTTTCAATAAAAGGTGAAAATGGAATGAAGTGAAAATGGAATGGAACATTGAAGTCAGTATTAGAAAAAGCCGATATTACAATTAAAATTCGCCTCAATCTGTTCGTTAAGGATAGAACAGAAATCCCCCAAGCACTCGCCGGCTGCATCGACCGCGTTTGTAAATAATAACCCAATGTTATTAGGACGTAAACTCCAGTAAAACTACAACCGTCGTGTATCGGGTGTCACTTCCACCGACTGAAAGAAAAATGGAAATGTAATTCCAGATAGATGTGATGAGATGTTGGGGCTTCGATCATTTCTAATGTTTAATTGCCAAAATTGTTGGTTTTGATTTTTTTCAAGTACTTTGGAAAAGCTGACGTTGTCGCAAACAGCATTATTTGAAATCCCAGAAGACGAAGTAGTATACGTGTAATAATGCAAATAATCATTTTCTTAATTGTAATTGTGTAACTTGTTTCGGAAAAATGCATGTGCAACCTTGTTTGTATAAGGAGTTCATTTAGCAATATGCATTTTCTAGACGGTAGGTAAGCATGTATTCAGCAAGGTGTCCAAACCTCTAACAGCCAAAAGCTTTGATTGGTAAAGTCTATACCGCGTTTTATATGTTATGTTTTTCCCCTATTCTTTGATATATTGTACATTATTTGTCGATGAAATGAAACCTCAACTTAAACTTGGACCTACAAAGTAACTATACCTGTGCGCGGCGGAACGTTTGGAATATACAATGAGGTTGGAGGGGGGCGCCATTGTTCACAACAATATGACGCCCCCCGCCCCTCCAGTCTAGGCCTCTTAGCCGATTTTATTTCGTCTTATTTTCTCCGAGTTGCCAGCCAAAACCGAATAACGCGCATAGCGAGTGAGGGCGCTTACCCACTGATTCATCCGCCGAAATATTTCGGCGGCGGAAACTCGCTCTGAATCAGTGGGTAAGCGCCCTCACTCGGCTATGCGCGTTTCGGGTTTTGGCTGCAACTCGGAGAGAAATAAGACGAAATAAAATCGGCTAGAGCCTAGACTACCCCCCCCCCCCCCCCCAGTCCATTGCCAATCTGAACGTTCCGCCCGCCACGCGTCTACTAATACTAAATCCGCGATAAGGTTGTAACTATCGGCTGAGTGGTACCCATGAGTCTCAAGGAGTCCAAGCACCTCGAAATGGGACCCAACGCGCGATAAACCCGGCGACCAAGCAATTCAACTACGTAATACGCCCCACCCTCCCAGTTCAATTGGATTAAATGTTTATGAATGTACCTAACCTGATCGACAGTCTTTAAAATTGCCATGAGAGTGAGCAGAAAGAGAGTATACATGGTCCTGTGTAATTTGATCTTTTAACTCCAAAATCTGATCAATAAATAATGTAGCCTCATAGAACATGCATGACCAAAGTTACATATCAACATCTAGTCTGACTGCCAGACCATTATTCTGGAATCAACAACAAAACCTGTCTTCAGTATAATCCGCTCCGTGGATGGCCCCTGCTTCGCAGGGGAGGTCTGAAATTCAGACTAATCTACATCCGGACTTGTGACCTTTGATCTTTGTCGTTTCAACTCCAAAATCTATCAGTTCATTAGTGCATCGATACTTCTCCCAAGTAACATCATACTCCTATTAGCTGTTCTCAAGTTATCGCAGTATCGATACCTAGTCGTAAAAAATCGTATTTTCCAGTAAATTTGATAATTGTAAAAATGACATTAAAAAACCTTGGTCTACAATTGACTCTTTGTAATACAAATGTAGTATTAAATTTCCTGATCACTTCATTGATGGCGACAATAAGATTAATGACCCGGAAGAAATTGCCAATAAATTAAATACATTCTTCACCGAAATAGGACCTAATTTGTCCAAATCAATAATCGATCCCCCGATCAAATATTCAGACCTTTTACCCAATATTTGCGACAAAACTTTTTTTTCTTAATAAAGGAACCGAAAGTGAAATTTTAAATGTAATTTGTAATTTGAAGAATAATTCGAGTCCCGGGTTTGATGATGTCCATGCAGTCGTTATGAAAGCCGCAAGTACACTGTCTAAACCCTTGGCCTTTATATTTAACCTTTCAATTCGCACTGCCAAAGTACCTTTTGCTCTTAAAATAGCTAAAGTTGTCCCCGTTTTCAAAGAAGATGACAAACACATAATCTAATAATTACCGGCCAATTTCAGTTCTCCCTTGCTTCTCAAAAATTCCTGAAAGACTAATTTGTAACCGATTGTACACTTTTTTAAATGGCAATAATCAATTATGAGACTACAAATATGGATTTCGAAAATATCACTCAACAGACCATGCATTGATAAATATTCACAATTATATAACCCAATTATTAAACCTTAATAAACATGTAGTAGGATTTTTTTTAGACGTAAGTAAAGCCTTCGATACAATTGACCATTATATTACTACAAAAATTACATCATTATGGCATTAGAGGCCTCGCCCACCAGTGGTTTCAATATTATTTAAGAGATAGGCAACAATATACTTCTTATCAACCCCAAACATCGTCCCTTTCTAAAATTACTTCCGGTGTACCCCAGGGTTCAATTCTGGTTCCCCTGTTGTTTTAATATACATCAATGATTTCAATTTATCTTCACCTACATTAACATTTACCCACCTGCTCACGATACCTCCATTTTAATAACAGTAATTTAACGAACCTAATAAACACACTAAATCAAGATTTACAAATTGTTTCACTCTGGCTTAAGGCAAATAAACTATCCTTGAATATTAATACAACTAAATTCATATATTTTACTTATAGAAATAAAATACCTAGGGATATCGAACGTAGTCCTTCTTTGAAAATCGATAATCGCCCTATTGATCAAACATTAAATATTAATTTTCTGGGGATCCAAATTGACCACAATTTAAAATGGACAATTCACATCCAATCAATTTCATGTAAAGTTTCTAGAATTTTAGGAACTATTCAAAGGTTAAAAACCTTTACTCCCTTTCATGTTTTATTTACCATTTATAATTCATTATAGTTCTTCCTCATTTGATGTATGGTAACATTATTTAAGGGTAATACCTGGATCTCTAAATTATCTAAATTACATAAACTACAGAAAAGAGCATTACGAAAATGTAATAATTCTTCTTTTACTGAGCATTCTCCTTCATTATTCAAGAAAATGAACACTTTAAATATTTATGATATTAATACAATTCAATTCGCTATATTATGTTTAATTATTTCCACGATGCTTTACCGTCTTCATTTAACTCCATGTTTACACTCAATATTGTAGTACATTCCCACAATACCAGAAACAGTAACTTAATTCATCTTTGGTCAATACGTAAATCAAAAACTGTACACAGTATCAGATATTCAGGTCCCGTAATCCGGAATTCATTACACCAATCAGTATTAAAATGCAATTTTCTTCATTCATTGAAGCGAAATTTCAAGCGTTCTTTATTGTCTAATAATATCTTTAGATTCTTCGTATCCGTCTGCTAAAATATTGGTTTAATTTGTCTACTTTTAAAGGCATTGTATAACAATGTTTCCAGTTTAAAAAATCTGAGCTACATGATTCCCCATGCTACCGGTGTCTCTGATACCAGGATACGGTCTAAAAATGAAGCCCTGACAAAAAATGCAGTTTAAAACGATCATTAAATGCTTTAAAAAAGTGACAATCATTGAGAGACCATTCCAGCTTTCCCCCATAGACTGCTGTGTTGCAGAATTTCCTATCGCCCGATATAAAAATAATGTGCCAATTTGTATCTGCGCATATTGTACTAGTGACAGCGTAACTGTCCAAACTTTTGTGTTCTAGGGTGTTTATTTGTCCATTCAAACACTGTCAGATATGTGAGAGAGCAAAGTTGGACAATTTTTTTTTAAACGAATCTTCCACAGTGTTATATAGTGTCTTTAATCAACTCAATGGTGGACTGACTTTCTTGTACAAGCCTTCTTATGTAGGCTTTCTTCAGTCTCCCATTTTCACGGTGTAAATATCCAAGTTAGTTCATTATAAGCAACTATCAATAACCATCAGTATTCTTTGCGTAAATGACTGTATTATAATGTGTATGTTTTTTGACATTGTACATATTGTATTAATTTGGTGAAATAAAATGAATTGAACTGAACTGAATTTAACTGGAGTTAGACTATATCACGCTTTGTGACCTTTGACCTTTCATCTCCGAAATTGAATTACTTCCTTGTAACCTCATAGAACAAACTGGACCAAAGTTACATATAACTCCGATCCGCTGTTTTTAAGT
>JZLH01S0210594.1:20495-39065 GCA_001188425.1 Eucidaris tribuloides
AAAAATATACAAAAGACTACATAAATTAATGTCATAATAATTATATTAACCTAAACGAAGGAAAAGGGTGGGAGAAAGACATAGGTCGAAAGATATGACCACGTCGATTAAGCAATTACCGTCCAAATCCAACAATTGACAAAAGAGAGTCGTTATTATGTTCAACGGCTGAATATTGTTATATTGCCTTTTAAAATAGTATCAGAAAATTGATGAATCTAATTTCTTGTGGCACAATATTTATAGTTTTGACCCAGAATATAAAGTACTATTTTTATGAGTAGACTAGATTGTGGACAATTGTTGTGGTTGCGAAAAGTGTAATAAGTGGCGTAAAATGGCTAAGTCATGCAAGTGGATTATGCCAGGAAAATGACTAAAATGCCGAACGAAAACAAAATGATACGACGTCCATAACATATCGAAGAGTGGGAATTCCCGCCCCAACCCCCAAAAAGAAGGGGAAAAAAACCCATTAAACATTAGACTGAAAATACATCTATTTTTTTTTGTAAAGTCGAAGACAAGACTGAAAAGAGTACCCTGTTTTCTGAAAGTTGTCATTGACGACTTAAATCGGAAATGCCACCCTTTTTCGATTTTATTTTGACAAACATGCAGGTACCACAGTCGGGGAGCAATCTCTGGGTTCACAATGAATTATTTACGAACTAGTTTGCCACATAGACGCATATTTATGTCCACCACCAGTATAAATCGTTAAAGTGTTCTCATACATTTCACCACATTACCATAGCAAATACGTCATAACCCCAAAATGAAGAAATATTAATTTTCAGTCTTAAAACACGTTTCTGGTGCTTTTGATGCGAGAAAATGAAATATATATGTGCAAAAGGGAGGGAGAAAAGGGTAAACTTGTGTGATGTTTTATGGTAAATAATTTTGGAAATAAACAAGCAATTGCCACACTGATAAGTTCCGAATTGCTTTGAATTTTAATGTAATTTCATTACAAATAACCAAAGTAATTGCGTTAGAGTTTGATATGACATGGGACGCGGGGGGGGGGGGGAGTCCCTCTCCCATAAAGTTGATATTTGGGAAATCGTTTCCCTTAAAATTGCTCTTCTGTTGCACCTGCTTGCTTCCTCTTAAAACTAAGGATGGCTGCGATTATGACAATTATCATATGTTGATTTTTTAAAAAGCATATTATTAAAAACTAAAAGAAAAAAAATAATGGAATTTGATGAAACTCTAAGCGTTGTTAAAATGTCCAAAGCATGGGACAGCAAACTATTAAGTGTGGTATTATCACTTTAATTTGTCCCAGAATGCACCACGGAGAGAATTTTAAAAGTGATTTATCTTCTGTCTGTCCTCTGCTATATACGTTTCAAAGTTTCCCAAACAACTCAATCACTTAGTTGTCTTTTTAAGCAATTGCCAATACAAATATAAACATACTGTGTTTGTGAAAATATACATGAAAGGGACGATTTTATAAGCAAAATTGCTTAAATTGGGTAGCACAATAACCCAAATAAACCATAAAACTTACACTCTCCTTACTGCACACTCTGCGTGCATTGCGTTTTGAAATGTTGCCCCCACCCCTCATCTGTCATAAATTGCAGCCACTGCAAACGTTATAGAAAATGATGATGATGATGATGATGATGATGATGATGATGATTATTGTTATTATTATTATTATTATTATTATTATTATTATTATTATTATTATTATTATTATTATTATTATTATTATTATTATTATTATTATTATTATCATCATTATCATCAAAATCATTCATGAATAATCATGAAATCATGAAAAAGTTCGCACAACCTGGTCGACAGACTGTCGAATCTTCGCAATGATCAAGTGTACAAATGGCCGAGAGATTCGCAAACGCATTACTTCACACGCAGGTTTATCTGACCTCTAATCAACTGAATTTTAACTGTTTTTTGTACATGTACATTTATCTAACTGCCTAATCATACCCACAAGTGTAACTCAGTGCAATCTTGACTGAGATTTTATTTTTCTCAAGCCAGATTGTATATTAGACAGAACTTATTTAAGCAGTTTCTGGTGCAATCGTAGTCATTGAGATTTTATATCTTTTTTTTTTTTGGCTTTTATGAAGATGTAAGAATATGGACATAATTTATTGATGCTTTGTTTGATGACTTTGTACAGACCCCCTAACCAATCAATAGACGAATTTTAAATGAAGTTTTACATATTGTGCAGTCAGAAAAGAAATTATGGGTGATTTCAACATAGATATTTTAAATGTAGGCAAAGTGCAATATGTAGATGAATTTCTTGATACAATGCTTTCTAAAATCTTGTCTCTTTTAATAAGATATCCATCACGTGTTTCATCAAATTCATTTACTCTCATTGGCAACATTTTTACAAATGATCCCGAAATATGTCATTCAGGACTATTTTTATCTGATATCAGTGACCACTTTTCTATATTTTGTATTGCTCGTAAAATTCGAAGCAAACCAAAAAAGAACAATTTTATTTATAAAAGATATATAAATGATGATAACATATTGCAATTTGCGCACATTTTACTTAACACTTGGTGGGACTTTTTATATCTGAATGCCAATGAAACTTATGACAAATTTCATGATATATTTACAAAGGCGTACGAGTCATGTTTTCCCGTGAAAAAGGTGAGAATAAAGAATAAGGTTATAAGTGCACCTTGGTTCAATGAAGAAATTCACATACTCATAAAAAAGAGGAACAGATTATATAAACTATATTTTAAGAACAAATCGATATATAGAAAGACTGTGTATAAACAAATTAGAAATAAAACAGTTGATAAGATTAAGAAAGTTAAGAAAGAATACTATAGAAACCAAATGAATAATGCAAAAGGAAACATGACCAAAACATGGAATGTTAATAACATGGCTTTAGGAAAGGGAAATAAGGAAACTCATGTCAGTAAAATAGTTCTTGATGATGGTAGTGTTTATGATGAAAAGGGAATTTTAAATGTTATTAATGATTTTTTTTTCAATGTTGGATATAATTTGAATAGTAAATTTGTTTCACGTTATAATAATCATGTTTGAAAGTACAATATCAAAATTACTAATTCTGCACTTTTTAATCATACTTCTCCAGATGAAATTTTGAATATAATAAAGAATTTCAAGAGCAATACCAGCGCCGGTTATGATGATATTAGTATGACAGTTATTAAAGAAGGTAAATATTTTTATATGTTAACCATTTGAGTGAAATAATTAACAAATGTTTCAACTGTGGTGTTTTTCTAGATAAATTGAAATTAGCTCTTGTAATTCCAATTTTTATAAGTGGATCTCGAGAAGTGTTATCAAATTATCGGCCAATCTTCGTTTTGCCAGTTTTTTCAAAGGTCTTTGAGAAATGTATATTCAATCGTCTTTATCTTGTATTCAAAGTGCAATATTTTAACTTAAAATCAGTATGGCTTTCGAGCCGGGCACTCCACATCTCATACTTTAACCAATTTCATTCGCAATGTAACAAATGCCACTGATAACGAAGAAGTCATGCTATATTTAATTAAAGCATTTGACATGCTCGATTATGATATTTTGATTTACAAATTACAACTTTATGGTACTAGAGGGTCTGTGTTAGATGTATTCAAAATTTACTTGCAGAATAGGGAACAGTTTGTTATTGTCAATGGTTTTAAAGTGATACGCTAACATTGTGGAGCTTCAATTTAAAAAAATTGTAAAATTTTGATATCTGAACTGCATAGTAGTGTTCATATGGACAAATAAACACCCTAGAATAAAAAAAAAGTTTGGAAAGTTACACTGCCAATGGCAAGTTATGGATGAATAAACAATTAAAATTCGGAGCGAGTTTAAATAGCCTAGGTGTACACACAGTAAGTCTATGGGAGGAAATGGGCAGGTGAATCTGGTCAACGTACGATTTTTCACTGTTTTAAAGCACTAAATAATCATTTTGAAATACATTTTTTTTTCAGGGCGTCATTTTTAGACCCTATCAAAGACAATGGCATATGGGGAATCTGTAGCTCAGATTTGTTTAACAGCGGTAAATGTTAGGCAATACCTTTAAGTCTGAAAGGAAGCCTCTGAGATGTGGAGAGCCCCAGGGGTCCATTCTTGGACCTCTATTATTTCTAATTTATATCAATGATTTGTGCAATACGTCTGAGATTTAAAAGTACATTTTATTTGCAGACGACACTAGCATTTTTATGTCACACAAAGACCCATTTGAATTACGAAGTATTTTTAATAATGAACTTAATAATATTTCAAACTGGATACACATGAACAAACTTACAATTGATGTAAAGAAAGCTGATTTCATGATGTTTACAAATAAAAATGTTGATATTGATCAAATAACCATAAGACTTGCTGGACCTGAAATCAAACATGTCTCATCACGGAAATTTCTTGGCGTGACAATTGATAACAAGTTGACATGGAAAAACCATCTAAATATCATTTGTAATAAAATATCAAAGAATGTTGAAATATTATTCAGAATTAAAATGTTCCCATCTGAGATTTTAAAAATGATTTACAATGCTATTATTGCTCCTTTTCTTGATTATGGTATTTCTATATGGGGAAGTGCAGCAAAAAAAAATATCTTGATAGACTTACAAAATTACAAAAACGTGCAATAAGAATAGTCAACCATTCATCCTTTTTAGTCCACACCTCACCTACATTTTATAATCTGAAACTTTTAAATATTAATGACATATATCAATACCAGCTCGGAATTTTTATGTTTTTATGCCATCGGAAACTTTTACCCACTTCTCTACTGAAATATTAATTGCAAGATACATTCTTATTCTACTAGAAATGCAACTAATTTTCATCTTCCTAAAATAAGCACGTCACTGTCATATCAATCCATTATTTATCAAGGTCTTGTGGTTTGGAATTCGTTAATAGATGAAATACGCAACGCAAAAACGCTTAATTTATTCAAAACAAACTTTAAAAGATTCCCTTTTGAGAAATATAATGGCTGAATGATGAATATGTATACCACTTGTACTATTATAATTATTGTAAATAATTTAGAGCACTGCACTTCTTTGTGATTTGGTTTATTGTTTATGTGTATTGTTAAGTTGTTTGTTTGCTCTGAAACATATTTTTTGTTATATCCCTATATGTAATTATTGCATTTTTCTATATTTCATGTTCATATTTGTAAATGGGTCGGCCTAAGTATAAAGATTTTTTTTTTCCTTTTTGGCTGCTACCCCTCAGTACTACAGCTTTGGAATCATAATGCAATTTTAGACTTATACATCGATTTGTAATATTTTAACTTTGTATCATGTTTGTTTTTATGTATGATTTTACTGAGAAAATAAAACAATTTGAATTTGAATTTGATTACTACTACTACTACCACCACCACCACTACTACTACTACTACTACTACTACTACTACTACTACTATACTACTACTACTAAATAATAATAATAATAACTTAATACTTTGCAATGTTTTGCCTTAGCTTTTGATTTTGCTTATCACTGTTTGCTTATCATGTTCACATGTCAATGGCAGATATTAAAAATATCTAATTTGTGCTTATATGAAAACATTAAACAGTAACTATATGTGTGGATTGCCGGTTCATCCAGTGGTGGTTGTTTTGAAGAAAAAAATATCCTGGAATTTCCAGTGTCTTAAAACGAAATAAATAAAAACAAAAGTAAAAATCCAATATCCTGTAAATTTCAACAAAAGTTCGACAATAATGACAACGAAAGAAACAACAATACAAACGCCAATCGATGTTTACGTGCAGTCCCTCTTCGTGTAATGAGAACGTATCGTATAGCAGGGGCGGCTCGATTGCAGGCAGAGGTAGTCTAGCTTCTGGCCTCTTTTTATTACATTTTTTTGTCGCCGATTATACCCGTTGCCGACTATATGCACCAAGCCGAGTAATGGCGCGACCCCGAGAATTTGACCGCCCGAGAAAAAAAAATTCTTCGGCAGAGGTGCCAGCTTTTAGAGTGAAATATGTAAGTGATTTTTACATTTCATTTTCACCTCCCCTTCTCAAACGTTTTCGCCCTCCCTTAGATCTTACCCAGGCGCCGCCCCTGTCGCAATAACAACAAGAACAATAATAATAATAATAATAATAATAATAATAATAATAATAATAATAATAATAATAATAATAATAATAATAATAATAATAATAATAATAATAATAATAATAATAACATTAATAATATTACTACTACTAATTATATAATAAACGGCCAAGAGTACCCTCTGACAGATGGATTGATAACATAGAGGATATACGGTATTAATTTTATAGGTCCATAACACCCAATAATACTGTTCATAGGCTTCGCTGTAAAAAGTGTGATTACAAAATAATAACAATGTTTGGGTTAAGCGTTTACCTTCGAACTGTTTGTACTATCACCTCGCACCTATGTAATTCCATTGGTGAAACAACACATAATTCACAGTATTCGTCATGTATAACTATTACTATTGCCATCATGCAATCTTTGCTTATGAACGCATAAAACTGATGACCATGACCTAAGCCGTCCTCACCAACAGGGTCAGGTTGTATGATGGTTTCTGTTTTAAAATGACCTGCTAGGTACATCTGCTGGATGTCAAGTGAGAAGCTTTACGACATTTGCATGATTTGTTGGATTTGTTCTATGGCCTATGGTCAGACAATAACCCTCAAACCCATCTCACAGCCGCAGAGGTGCATGGGGGATCCTCCCCCCCCCCTCTTGAGATCTCAGCCTTCGACGTAATGTACAAACGTGTATGGTTAAAAAAAAAATACATTACTTACGCTTTGCCTCTGAATTAATAAATAAAGCTCTTAAGGTTTTCTCATGTATTTTTTATGATATATATTTTTGCCGTTTTTTTTCGATGATATTTATCGGACACATTTTTGTGATCATAAGCTGCATAAAATTACTTAATTTTTAATGTAAAAACACACACACATGTATTTATGAATTTTGGATGAAAACACTATTTGCATTGGAATAACACATTATTTCATTATTTGGAACTCGTGCCCGAAGATGCGAGAGATTTAAAAGAAAAAAGTCATGAAACGTCCCTGCGACTGAGTAGTGCATTGCAGACATAACATGTAAGGGTGGATTCCACCCCGGGTCTTTTGGGATAAGCAATCAATCATTCTCTTGGTCTTGACCCATGGATTTTTCCTTTTTGAGTATCGTTTATTACTCATTCTTGTGATGTGACCAAAATATTTGAGTTGTTTTCTTGGATTGTGTCTGTTACTGTCTTTTGGTGGCCCAACGTCTCCTTGATTGTGTTGTTCTTGATTTCTTGTAACCTCCATTATTTTAGTAAGGCAAGCCGTCTGAAAAACCAATAACTTGTTTTTATCTGATTTTTTGAGAGTCCATCCTTCTGATCCATACAAGAGGATAGATAGTATGAGGGTGCGGTACAGTAGAACTTTAGTTTCATTTTTGATGTGTTTTGATTGCCAGATAGTGTGAAGTCCTTGGACAGCACCAACAGCTATTTATGTACATTGAAAATTAGAAAGAACGATGTTACTCGGAAACAACAGTAATGATGATCCACTTACACCCGTAAAATATGTTTAAGATGAATTTGATTTTATTATTTTAATTACGATTTACTCGATTATTTTGATTTCTTGATCTCTATGACTTTTCAAGAAAGAATGTGTCTACAATATTTATTTTGGAATATTGACTAACTCATAATTCACCATCGTTTTCCTCTATACACGACACTGTAAATGTGGAAAGTACATGCTGCAGTAATATACTCACTATTGAAGTTCACGATGATGTTAGCCTGACTCGTCGGTGGTGTGATCGGGAAGCCATCGATATTAACCAAACAGTCCTGCTGGGAGTACTCCACCAGTAACAGGGAGATGACGTTCTGACACGTGTGTACATTACAGTTCATGATGTCCTGTGCCGTGGATGTAGCATCAATGGTAGACGTCGATGAATCCGGTCGGGTGATGACCATAGTAGCATTAGTGACATGAAACTGATTACCACAGTGGGTATTCAAATCAATATCCGCATAGCAAAAGCCATCCGCATAATCTGTAGATGGAATATAAATAGAAAGAGTCATGACTGTACTCGTCCTGATAACATAATCATAAAATAAAGCAACAACTAGGAGTTGTATGTACAAAACAGGGTGGTCCAGAAAAAAGAAATTTGTATTCAATTTGGAAAACTTCGTCGAATTTGTTATTTATGCAGTCTTTCGTGTGTTTCCCACGTATAATTCAGCTGGTATTCATCTGTAGCTGGAATATGAATGTTCATGAAATAGAGCAAGGAGTAGGAGTTGTATGTAAAATATAATGGGTCATGTCGGCAGCATTTGAGAAAGTGAATTCACGATAGCCCTAAACTATCACTCCAGCGTACTACCTCCATGCTGAAAGCAACATCAGTTGGGATCATCTACATGCCTAATCTCTCTCTTTCTTACATATCAATTAGCTCCATGTGATAAATTAAATCGTGTTGAAAAAATAAATAAGTTAGTAGTCTTTATCAGTTCATCAAGAATCTGTATCATAAATCTAGGGCGTCCTTAAGCGAGGAAAAAATACTGTGACTTGCTGTTCACTGGAGGACTTTAAGAACCAAATTAACGTTGCAGTGCAGAAACTTTGGATTTACTGTTTAAGATACACTTTTGGTGCTTGAAATAATTCTTTTTGTGTTGAAATAACATATATGCTGTTAAAATTTAGAACCACATGTGCTATCCATATAGGGCGACAATGAGGGTGTTTATTTAACAATCCAATCTTTACATTGTAAAAAGGGATGTTGCCTTTCTTTTCTATTTTGATGGTGGAAACGAAGATATAACCCGTTTTGTTGGGGTATGGAATGATCTTTGGTCACATATTTGACAGCGACTGCCCTCTACTTGCCATTTGCCACGTGGGTAAAGATAACAAGGAAAGTCCACCCACAAATTATGATTTCATATGTTGGTGTTAACACTCTGTTCAGTGTTTGACCGTATTAACCATAGTTCAATGTGCTGATGAGCTGAAGTTGCTGTCATAAAGTAGTGAATAATAGTTTGATTTTTTTTTCATTGATAAGCTTACAAAATGATGCGAATCAAAACGATTTTTAATGTGCAACATCAAGTAGATTGGAGATAAAGTCTTTAACATTGAACGAGAAAACGTTGCAGTTATGATCAAAACAATCGCATCAAATAATGAAATTGCACTATGGGCGTAAATCCCGTCCGAGAATAGAGGTGTGTGAGCGTGTGGGGGGAGGGGAGTTATCGCTAAAATATCGAAATTTTGGGTAACCCACGAAATCCAGGGCTATTTGTTGAAAAGGGGATATCTATAATCTGCAAAACATACCACTATCTCCAAACGTTGGCATATATGTCGGTGTATCGTATACCGGACACTTTTATTTGGATGTCAGAATTCACACATAAACTTGATTGCATTTTCTTGAAAATCATATATCTTTAAATTCGTTCAATATGTCTATATTAATATTTGCAACACAAAAGGAAGAAAGTCACTTGTTAATCTGACGAAAATCGGCCAGTTGAACTAACCCTTCAAAATTTTTCTTTATTTCAGCGGCGCTGAAAATCGACCTGTATTATCGGGACATCCGTGTGTATGTGCTATGGCAAAACAGCAAAAGTCACGCGAGAAAGAAAATATGACACGGAAAACAAATAGCAAAATGACATTCTTAAACCAGCTTGACAGTCCATTCACTTTGCACGGCATTAGAAAATATGGATCATTCATGAAAAAGGCATGTATTGTCATAGATGTGTAAATTTTATTAGTTTTTTTGGTGTTCTTACGATGCGTCACACATTTTGATCACCCCACTCGACTCACACATTCGATAACGCGTAGTCCCGCGCGTAGAACGCGCGTCCGGTATAAACATAGTGTCCGGTAATACCATGCGTGCATACCTTGTATTGGGCAACTTATGTGTGGCGCTCATGTGGCAGCCACCTTTCGTTTTGTGTGTAAGGGTGTATTGAGTTATAATGCTTTCATTGTGTGTGTGGCGTGTGTGCGGTGTGTGTGTGTGTGTGTGTGTGTGTTGTGTTGTGTGTGTGTTGTGTGTGTGTGTGTGTGTGTGTGTGTGTGTGTGTGTGTGTGTGTGTGTGTGTGTGGTTGTGTTGAGCCATGTGTTCTTTGCAGGCTGGAGGGCTTGTGGGTCAGTGTTTTCTTGTCATGGGCGGTCGCCGTATGTACGACGCGCCGATCTAAATGGGCGGTGCCTATTGCGCGTGCGCGAATTTTTGTGATGGCCCACGCCCGGAAATAACACAGAAATTTTACTTCCGGTATAAGGTTTCTTCGAAAAAGGACGCAATAACCCTCGTGAAGTTTAAAAAACCATCATGAATATGCATGTAGTGGATAAGTAAACGTATGGTCGTAAGGAATTATCGAAAAAAAAAAACATCAAGCGACAAAAATTCGAGGAAAATTAGCGTACACGCATGGCCAGAAATACAGCACAAAAAATCACATTTAGCCGTTTTTTGTGAATTTGAGTAGAATTCTCATTTTTCCACACATTTATGCAATAAGTTTTTTAAGATTAACAGTAATAGTGGTTTCAGTGAACGAGGTGTAACAAAGGTCATATCTGGGTCGATAGTCCGTACACCTTTTTTCTTTCACGCAGGGAGAGTGTCAAAGTTGGCTGGGGGAATATTTGTAATTTCTACGTGTTTTTACTTTGTTATTTTTAAAATTGTACCAGTCAGGTAGTGTGTATTTTGTATAGTGAAGCAATGTGTCTGACGGAAAGTTTGTTCAATTTTGAAAGATTATCAATTCAGATTCAGTAGTTATGACTTGTAAATTGTGGCCAGTGTGAGCTGGAAGCCGATACATTGATACAAATAACTGTGATTGTGTGTGTATCTTGCGTAACGATGAGTAACTGCAGGCCGTGACCGTCGCGTGGGTTTTGGAGCTCATGGTGGCGGAGCAGCGCAGTCGCGTCACGGGTTCATGAAGGCCAATTTTAACATTTAAATTACAAGTACTTTTTGGCTAGTCTCATGTTTTAATCTTAATATATGTATATTGTAATGAGTATAATCAGTATAATTGTACAAATTTTTAATGTATCTGAAATTCATTTAGATTTAATACACAGCCAGCTAATGCAAGTTGACTCTTGCCTCTGGCACTCACTGCCCGGTGAGTGGGCGTCAAAATCGCGCTACCTGCAACGGCAAACATACATTAGAACTATATCATCACAAGTAAAACTATAAGGACAAGTCTAAGAAAAACTAGATCAGGATAGTAGATCTATGCTGATCTTCCATTGTTGTTAGTTGTTGTTGTTTTTTTTTTTGGGGGGGGGTAAGTTATGGCCTTAGATTATTTCAGCATCTGACTCAGAGAATAAAAAGATAAACAATATTAAAGGTGTATTAAATATTAATTTGTCTCCCAACATAACTGTTTTTGTAAAGGCATGACATAATTTGGTAATATGCCATCATCAAGATCCATCAATTTGAAACCCACGTAGAGTAGATTAAGGCAGTCACATGTTACTTATTTATAATCATGTACGATGTTAATTTATTATGCTGGGCTTTGTCATTGTGGACATCAATGTCAGTGAGTATTGCTTTTTTTTTTTTTTTTTTTTTTTTTTTGCTGTATTCCATCCAAAGTTTATTTCATTTCATTCACAAACAATACATTTATTTTCTCATCTAAAAAAAATCAGTCAAATATTTTTATTTTAATGAATTTTAACCAATTGCAATTTCGCAATTTATATTGATTAATATCCATATTTACCACAGGTGCTGTAGTTCTCTCCAGATCGCTGGAAAAGGATCATCCGTCTCACATCATGAGCACAGCAATTCTTCGTTTATCCAGCAACATTAATCTGAAGCAAATTATAAGGTGTTCAAGTGCAAGGTATAATAGTCTTTTGCAGGAGATATCTTCAGGATTATTCAGTATTAGCAGTACAAATCTCAACATTTTGACTTAAATTTCTCATGAAATCTTCTATAAATTTGACACATTTTTGGCCTAACAAAAATTCTTTGCAATACACATTGTATAATTTCCTGATTAATCATAATAGCTCTGAGGAAGAGATGTATGAATTTTGACAACAAAGAGAATTCAAACTATTCACTGGTCAGAAAACTGGTATGCATGACGCTGACATTTATTCTAGACAATGCTCAGAAGCACAAAGGGTTATTTGTCATTGAGCTTCTGGTTCAGAAGGCTTAAGGCTTAGAGTTAAAGTTGGGGTTATGGGTTTGGTGAGGTATGGTTTATGCAGGGGAAAATTAATTTTTTGATAATCGGGGGCTAAATTGGACCATTGGCTAAATTTGGTTGACATTTACATTGTGTCTATGGGAATTTTTGGGGGCTTCGTTTTGACATTTTTTGAGGGCTTTTTTGTATTATGGTCAAATCGCCCCGAGCCTCAAATTGTATTTTGAGCACTGGTTTATGTATGTATGGACCTAATTTAAACTATGGAATGTAGTGGGACCATAAGTAATAAAACATACATGTGTATAGCAGCAGCAATATGAAATACACTGGGTTGAGGGGTATTGTAGCCCCCAAAATTAACAAAATAGCCCTCTGATTATCCTTATCAGGTTCAATGTTATAACATACTGGCATCACTAAAATCAGGCCTTGAAAGTACCCTAAAATAATAATTTTACTCCTGCCCGTGGTGAAGCAGTAACATTAAAGGTTAAATCATACTGTTTTACTATTGAAGGAATAGTCCACTGACGACACTAAAGAGAATGTACAATTACTGAGGTATTGTGTTGTGATAATGCAAAAGACGTGTTTGAACTTTTGTAATTTACAATCGGTTAACAACTCTTGAATATTTTTTCTCCTTTTGTTCCAGTTTAATCCTGATGCTAAACAAGACGCTGTACAATCTGCTGATTCGATGTGACTGCCACTGCCCAGTCAAGAATTCCATCTCAGCTTGCACATGTGTGTATACAGGGATGATAAGTGCACAGAACAAACTGATCAGGGTACTCCAGTAACTCGTAGAACTAAAGTCGCAAGCATTATGAGCTTGTGCGTCATGAGTGTTAATGAAATAGATGCTTATATGAAGTAGAAAGTTATAATTGCTAATAATTTTATTTTTTCTCTAATTTTTATTAATTTTCTCATCAAGTAAAGCAAACAAGAAAACCTACAGCATGTAGGTTACAGGATGGGCAGAATTACATTCCTCATTACATTCTTGCAGGTTAAAACACTGATGACAAAAACTTCTTGGCCTCGACCAGAAGAGGTTATTATCATGTTAATTAACACCAGCTTGGCAACATCAAAATGTAATTTGGAATGTAATTGACCCAACCTGTAGTTATACTACACAATCAGCGTATTGCTGTTAAGGCAGGATTTTGTTTCCTTTTGACGCAGCTTATCAATATATTGTGGTTAGAATATTTTTCATCAATGGATATAATAGTAACTACATGCAAGTCAGAATAAAAGTGAAAAGATTTTGGTAAATTTAACTTGGACAACCATTAATAAAATTAGCAGCAAGAATGTGAACTATGAAATGCTTTCAGCGAATAAAAAAAGAGTATTTTTTGTCCTCACATATTTTGACTGGCACATTTTTCACGAACTTTTACTATTTTGTAAATGAAAAGAACAACAAAATCCTCAAAAAATGGGGTTCCTATTGGACGTGATAATTGCTGCATAGGAAAGTCGAAAAAAAACAACAAAAACATGAGTATTAATTTTGTGGCATGAGTAAATTATTTAACGTGGATCAAAAATGCAAATTGGTATCATTTTTTGATAAATTACATCCACATGTCACAATAATAGTGCGGCATGCATATCACTTAAAGTCTCGACCTCCCAGCCAGCGTTGTTAGCTAAACCAAAATATGAAAACAGTAATAAAGAAAATTTTTCCCACATTGCCTGCGGTAAAAACATCAGACAAGAATTATATTTTGTCTTATTATTACTGGAGACAGCAAGACATGTTGATGCTTGGTATGAAATATAATAGATACACACAATTGTACCATATCATTCAATGCAAATCCAGTACGTGTTATTCTTGGGCTTGGAATTATTTTTGAGAAAGGCTGTATTGGTACCTTATTTTCTGGCAATGTATGTAAATTTTGCCATGAATTCTATTGTGGAAAACAGGAATGCAAAGTTATGTAAACGTACAGTGTCAGTGCTGAAGAAAGTGGTAATGAAATCTAAATGTGTATATTTCATTATATCACTGTAAATTATTGTCCTTTGAAACTATTGGATTGAGTGTTAATTTCGTGTGGCTCGTGATCGGGATCTTAATGTTCTTGGGCATTGGTTGTGATGGGTTTTTGATTTGTTGAAAGATAAAATGTGGTATGGATAATTTTTAGGCAATTGATATGTTATTTCAGCAAATACTGTACAGTAGACTCTAGTTATAGAAGTTACTGGGGACTTAGAGAAAATAATTTGTTTATATTGAATCTTTTGCCTGTATAATGTTAGCACAATAACAAAATACCCGAGACAATTGTTAACTTTGGACCAGAATTTTTATTTCTATTTCTTTTTTTTTATAAAAGAGATTTGTTGTGTCAGTAATCTTTATAACAAGAATCTACTGTATGATATCACTAGAAAGGCCTAATTTTTGTTCAATTAATTCGAAAAATAAGTTAGCAAACATCATGCAACGATTTTGCAATTTGAAATTAACGACTAAATTAAACAAGTCAACGCCTTCAAATAATCACACAGTATCCATCCTCTGCTGCAGTGTAAGGGTAGTTCCTTCAATTTCATTAACTTGTAAACTTGATTCGATCATAATGCTATGCTCTGTGTAAAGTATTTAAGACAGATAATCTGCGCTGCAATGCAAATATACTATAATCATACAAAAATCGAAATTATATTGTTTTGTTCAGCCTCTACACCCCGTAGATACCTAGTTTTGTTCCCGGGTTTAGTTTGCCTAATCCAGCCTAATGCACAGCGTGTACGCACGGCGGGCCGCGGCTACGCAGCGTGCGAACCCGCACATAACTTCCGGTCTGTCGCGACATAACGCGCATCACGCCTAAGTGCCCTATAAATATCAAAAGTATGGCCAACTTCCGACGTTATAGCGAAGGAAAAAAG
Organism: Eucidaris tribuloides; assembly: GCA_001188425.1. Classification (NCBI taxonomy): domain Eukaryota; kingdom Metazoa; phylum Echinodermata; class Echinoidea; order Cidaroida; family Cidaridae; genus Eucidaris; species Eucidaris tribuloides. Next base: position 35,774 of record JZLH01S0210594.1, read on the forward strand.
GTTTACGCTAACGAAAAATCGTATAAAAATTCGATCTAAACGTGGATTTTCTACACATGTGCATGACTTAATAAGTGAAACCTTTTTTATTGATAATCGGTCACAATTACAAGGTACACGTTTTACGTGTTTTTAGGGATTTCTAACGCGAAAATGATAGTATGGGTCAAAAAAGTTATATTTTTACGTGTTAAGTTGAATTATGGAAATTTGTAAGTAGGGCAACAGCTAACTACAGAAGAATAATGACGAAACACTGGGCTTACGTATTGGTACCAAATAAATGACTAATTCCCAAATATGTGTTCGAACTCCCTTTCTGAATATTACATGCATGGGTAACCGCTTAGCAACGATTCAATCGTTACGCCCCGGTCCACGCGTTCCCTCCGGGGATATTGCGTCATGGCGCGCGCATTAATTTGGATCGTCACGCTAGATAGCTCATACGGTGGGTGTTGTTTGTTTAAGTGGATTGTTTACGATGGGGGGTGCTTCAACTAAAGGCCATTGCACAATATGATTTTTTCGTCGCACACTTACCGATTTGCGATCTGAAATAAAATCCCGGAATAAATCGCGTGTACAAATATAATGCTTTGTTTTTTATTTCGGATCCAAGTCGGTGCAAATGTCGTGTGCGGTTGGGCTTAAAGGCGAACGGTGTTGCTGGTTCGGGGTGTTTTGCAGTGTTTTGGGTTTTTTAAAGCCTTTTAGACAAACTTTTGCTCTTTTCTTGGTCCTTTCTTGGGGGGGGGGTGTTCACCCAATTAGCTGAAATATTTTGCATTACTTCAACAGTTAAGTTTGTTTGTATTCCTGATTGGGTTCGATGTCTGTCACATGACATTTTCTATTTGGACACCGCCGCGTGAGGAGTGTACGAACCCTGGTCGACCGGTCGTACAGGCGTGGCGTATCTCGAAGTCCAATATTTAACAACGTAAAGAAATAGCGCTTAAGGACCGAAATCCGGGCAACCGTATGACGCGTCTCGTAGGGTGTTTATTCTTCCAAACATGCAGCGCGTATAAATTTGAGGGCATTGCCGCGCGCGGCCGAATTCCATTACGCGGCGCGCACTCTAAGGTATGAGTATGTTTACACTCAGCGTCGCGTCGGCATCGATTGGCGCGCGATGCTACATAGGCAAGCAGACGCAGCCAACGCGAAATGCGCATAATCATTCATACGAAAACAATCTTTTCCACGCTTAAAATTCTTAAAGGCAAGTGGATCTCATTTGCAACATCCCGCAGACCAGGAAAAGATAGCCCATGCCCTTAGGCATTGATGAAAGCATGTCAGTGAAATTTGGGGGTCAGTATGTCATAGATTTGAAAATGCGAATAACAACATAGCCGTTTAGTGTACAGCCCATGGTAGGATTTTTTTCTGCTGAAGCAAAAATTCAAATCATGAGTCTAACGGTCACTATAATTTCCTAAAACTGAGTTTCTAGCTCCTTATTTTGCTTAAGGTTGCCCGATGCATTTCTTCTAAATCCATTGTATTTACACAATGTTAATTTTTAGCAATGCAAAAGAGATGCCTGCCTTTAAGTTTCGTGACGTTTGCATAAAACAAATAATACTGTGATGATGCGGATCCGTTGCATCATATTACCGCCTCGTCATTTTTCCCGTCAGACTTCGTCTCGGGAAAATAATCTTTTCAAGAACACTCAGGCTGGCTAATTTGATGCAACGACCTCCAATCATCTATTATTGGTATATTTTAGGGTCAACGTGCCATCGAGCATGGCCTGCCCTTATATATAATAATTATGATTATATCCGTCATTATAAGTTTTTGATACTTGGTTGGTCAATTGGCGCGGCATCATACGATTGATGATATTCCAACTACATCCGTGGAGGTGTCATCCCTGTGACCGTCAATCCAGCCGAATAGTAAATATTCCGCGATTTGACGTCACACATAAAGTCAATCCACAAAATAGTGACTATCCGGCGGATTGACGTCACACATAATGGGTCATCATAAACAGGATTCACGACTTGTAAAAAGTCCCAAATAACACCCCCACGTGAAACGTGTCGCAATTTTTATATCTAAATAACTTAAAAAATATTTCCCAGTGTTTGTTTTGCCATCTGCACGCTCACTGAGTCTAAGTTAAATCGTGTTGTTGTTAAAGGAAGGACACATTTTGTGGACGATGTATATTATAGCAAATATATTCTGATACGAGAGTCTCTGGTTGAAAGTATGACGAGTCCGAGGTTACGTGGACTGTATATTTTCCCGGAGGGCGCAGAACCCGAGGGAAAATAGTTAACAGTCAACGTAACGCGAGGGCAGTCGTATTCAAACAGAGACTTCTCAGATAAGGATATATTTTTTTATATCCGTCATCGAATTAACCGGAAATTAACAAAGAAAAAAAAAGGAAATGAAATGTAGCTTACGGTAACCCGTACGAGTAGTGTTGTCGCACGCCATACCAGGTGCGCGATATTTTAACTTGCAGTACGGATACGGGATACAATTCCATAACGTATACTCTAGTATCGAGTACCAATTTCATAAACGCTATAAAACATTAATTTGATCCATTCTTATTTTAAAGTGATGGCTAACATTGTCGGAGCTTTCAATTTAAGACAATTGTCAACTTTGATATCTGAGCTATCATAGTAGACTTTCAATAGACAAATAAACCACCCTAGAATACAAAAGTTTGAAAGTCACTACTGCCAATGGCAAGTATGGCATGAATAACAATTAAAATTTCGGGCGAGTTTTAATAGCCAGGTACACACAGTAGTCTATGGGAGACATGTGGCAAGCGAATCTGGTCAATTACGATTTCACTTTTTCAAAAGCATAAATAATATTTTTGAAATATAATTTTAAGGCGCTTCGTTTTAGACTCATCAGACACTGGTAAGTATGGGGAATTCAATGTGGCTCAGATTTTTTTTAACTTTGGTATAATGTTAGCAGACACCTTTAAATATGATCCTAATTCAAACTCGACGCAAATTTAATCCCAGTGTTAATCCTAACTTTGCCAACTTCATACGGGTGTAGCACGTATTAATGTGTTTCAGCCGCACGTCGGAAAAAAATAGCGTACGGTACATGTGTTTTTTACACACGATTTCATTCGGCTTTTAAAGCTCAAAATCGCGATCTCCGCCGTGGTACTGTCCGGTCGGCGGTGGGGCAACACAGACGTACTATAGGTTCACTAGACGTCGCATCTTCTGATTGCTATTAGAATATTATGTATAAACATGGCGCGGCATTATCTATTAGAAGAATT
>JZLH01S0210608.1:6463-19317 GCA_001188425.1 Eucidaris tribuloides
TGACAGGGCTAACATAGTACTCAGAACTTACTATCAATTGTAACATGTACACAGAACTAGACAAACAATTTGTAGAAAAAAAACACTACACTGCACAGTAATAAAATAACAAATCAATTCCAGACATAAACGCGACAAATTACTTACAATTGAACGTAATCAAATATGCCTGCCTCTACATTCTTCTTCATGACACAAGAAAAACAAATCATATGATGAACATGTTCTTTAATTAAGAGGGTTCAGCATTTCATGAATACAGAATTCTCCTGATTTTCCTATTTTTCCGTCTGATTGGAACTTAACAAGTCCGGATCATCATTTGCGCTTCATGACATTAAGCAAGAAAGTTGGACCAGTGTAGACAAACCCAAGTCGCTGAATATCCCTAATTTTAGGAACTTTCTGCATATCCCTGACTTTATCGCTGACTGGAGAAAGAAAGGATAATATTTTCCAGTTCTGCTGTTTTGCTAAGTTGGCTGGGAAGCCTGTTTAAATGGGTAGAGAACTACATGAGATGCAATTAATGGGCTAGTCGCTCGAGAAATTGTTTAAGCTTAAAAGGTAAACTGGTTTCGCAATCATTAAAAAAATCAGTTTACAAACAAATTACACCTTTAATTACAACAAACGATAAATCAGCTACTTATAAGGTTCTGCAATGTTACTAGACTGTGTAGTATTACTTTTATACATAATGGCGCTTAATTGAGACTAAGATTTCGAGACTGATGCCAGACATCAGAAACCATCAAACGCGTACTGAAAAGATTGCTTATAGTCGAAATTATATGTTGAAATTATAGAAATTTAGGCAGTATGTCGATGGCGAATGTAGGGGTTCACCCCCCGGCCCCCAGAGTATTTGTTTCATTTGAGTATTTCAAAAAAATGGAGAGTTACAAGAGCAAGCAATTTTCAGGCATCATATATATATTTTAGGTGCATGTGAAAAAAATATCTGCAAAAATTCATAGTTTACCATTTACAAGAAAACATCTTGACTGTAAGTGTTTATTGAGGCTGTATCAGCTTTGTCTAAAGACCAGTTAAACACATATTCTCAAGAATAAATCATCAACTACTTTCGAACATTTCATCACCGCAATGTCACCCTCCAGTGAGCTCCACATCATCAAGATTTTCCTCCGCAGGAAGGAGAGTAATTAGCGGGCATTAGGTGATCTGTCTTCATTGGTGATCGTCTAAGTGGTGACTCTGTCGAGAGGGAATGCCTCGTACGATGACCGTCTAACGGGGAACATCTGGAGACGACCGCTCAGAATGGCAGTTCCATGTTCGTGGCTTTCTGCTTCTTTCCCTGGCATTGCAGTTGATTTAGATTGATCGTTCTTCTCTCTCCACTAGATTACTTGGCCTCTTCTTCGATGATAGACGTCTCATCTCTTTTTTCGTTATTACTAGTGGAAGTTAAGTTCACTAGTTTTTCTCTAACTAGATAGGTTCGGTCTCTCCTTCTTCCTCTACTAGAGGAGTCCGCTTGTCACGCGTCGCCTCATATCAGGTCGCTTGTGTGCTTACCTCAACCTACAGCTCGGCAGCTCAGCTCTAGCTCTAAGTCTTCTTTCCTTCTTCTTACCGTTCTTACTGGCTGCTTCCACTTGTTTTTGACCATAGGACTTGTTGGCTTGCTCATCTCGTCTCGTTAATGTCAATCTGCTCTGTAGCTTTTCGCTCTAGCAACCCGTCTTTCCCTCAATTGAGCGCTGTTCTCTTCTTTGAAATAAGCAAGTTCGGTTTCCTGTACTCTCAGTCCGTTCCATCATCTGCTCCTGAATCATGCTCTGAGCATTTCTCCTGCTTCTGCTCTGAAGGTCTGGGCCGATCTTGACGCTTCATTTATTCGTCCCTGCCCTTTTTCTTTCTCATGCGATCCTTTCTCTTCCTCTGCATCCTTTCTCTCTCTGAGTCTTTCTTCCTCTCTTCAGTCTTTCTTCCTCTATCAGTCTTTTCTCCTCTCTCAGTCTTTCTTTCCTCTCTCTAGTCTTTCTACCTTTATCCGCACTTTCTTCCTCCCTCATCCTCTTCTTCTCTCCAAGCCTTCTTCCTCGTCTAAGTTCTTCTTCTCTAACCCTTTCTCTCTTCTCTAAGCCTTTCTTCCTCTACATCCGCTGTCCTCTGCTAAGCGCTTTTCTCTCCTTCATTTCTTTCTTCCTCTCGTATCTTCTCTCCTCTCTAACTCTTTTTCTCGTAACCTTTCTTCTTCCTAAAGCTCTTTCTCCTCCTCTACATGTCTTTCCTCTTCTCTTATTCGTTCTGTTGCACTCTAATGCAGTGCTTCCTCGTTGACTGTATTTCGAATTGTTTAATTGTAAGTGTTCTTCAAACCAATGCCTGTAACCTGAGGTTCTCTTGCAATTTCTGGTGGAATGGAGATGCATACACGAGGTCTCATCGTTTCCTCCTTTTATCATCTCCTGCCTCCTGCTTGCTACTTGATTGCATTCATGCTAAGGAATTTCTTTGTTGGTCCAAAGTCATGCCTGTAATGTGATTTCTCATCTGGCAGATACAATGCAAATCAGAGTCCAATTCCTCCTCTCATATTCCTTTCCTGTGAGTGTCACTCTGCTCTCTACCTTTCTTCACCCAACAGCTGTTCTTATCATCGCTCATCCTGTACTCTTCCTTAACTCTTTCATCTTGTACCTTTATTTTTTCTTGCTCCAATTGCAATTCTGTGCTCTTCCCTATAACAATTCCTCTTTTTGATAACCTAATCTTTTTCTTGGCTCCTCGGCAAATCCTGCCGCTCTCCTTTAACAATTTCCCTTGTAACTCTTACTTTTTCTTGCTCCATCGCAATCTGGCGCTCGTCCGTAACCTTTCGCTCTGTAACCGTTACTTTTTCTGCTCCTCCCTCTCTCTCGTTTGTCCATTCATTACCGCTTCTATCTCAGACACTGCTCTTAATTTCTTGTTCTCGCGAAAGTGTTCTCGAGGCTTCTGTCTGCATCAGTGACACATTGGCAGACGTTGTTGGTCCATTTTCCATCGATTCCCTTTGTCTCATTTCTTTAGACATCCTTCAGTCTCTGTCCTGCTCAATAACATGTCTTTTGCCTCTCCTCCTCAGTGTTCTCCATTCACCCACTCACACCTCTTCATCACCTCTCTTGTTCTGTAGTACTGATCATGACCCAATTCCCTACTCACCCGGCCGACAAAGATCCCCCTTCCATCCCTCTGGACTTGTCTTTCTACAACTCTCATCTGTAGAGAAGTCCTGGTCCTTATCCCCTTCGCTGTTGCAATTTCACTTGACAATCATGTTTCACCATCCTCCAGCTCTTCTTCCAATCTTCCGGGACGGAATGCGATCTTTGCCGCAGACTTGTCTGGTTGCATTGTGTGCCTGAGACTGACTACGGGTTTGTCTGGTGATCTTGTGACCACGTAGTTTTCACCAGCAAAGCTAGAAAATAAAAGAAAAAAAATGTAACAAAACTGTGTCACTAACAATAACAAAAATTGCCATACACGTAGTTATTTGTCAACGGTTAAATTATAAAGGTTGAAGAAGTACCGTGCAAGCGGAAAGAGCAATCGTGAGGGAGGAGATAATGAATAGATACCATTTGAAAGTTTTCACACACAAGATCGCTCGCCTTAGCTGGCAGAGGGCGTTAACTAAATGCTTTAAGGCAAAGGGCGTTAACAGTCGGCTGGGCAGAAGGTCGTTAGGCAAGATCTCCTGCAGAGGATGTTAACATAAATTGACCTTGTAACGCGGAACAGCCATTGGCTTTATTTCAACATGATTCAAAGTATTGGTGACTTTTTAGATCCTTCTATCAGTATCGTAAGGCGAAATTAGGAAAAGCTATTGGGTTTAAATTATAGTCAATCACGTTACTTCGCCGCTTGTGCTTAGAGGCATTTTGCTAAAGACTTTCTGCCACGCTGGGCGAACGAAAATAGTTCGAAGCGCCGAGAATTAACGGGCAGATTTCGGAGAAAGTGCAAGGTAAATCAGGCACTCCTTAATTGAGAGGCAAATTACCAGATGTTAGAACATCTGGATTAACTACTACTAAAATAACACAACTGAAAAATAGCTCTTATGTGACATATAAGATGTGACGACATACATTAATCCTGAAATTGCAACCAGATGTTCCTGTGTTTTTCCAACTTCTTGCTATGAACTATGCTTTACATGGAAAAGAACAATTCTTCTCGATTTAAGCATGGTATGATGCATTCTGATTTACAAAGTGTATTACCAAATAGCCAGCACATACATGGCAATGTCACTGTATGCATATACTTGTTAAATTAATTATCTGACTAGATAAGGTTTTTTTTTTTTCCTACATCAGTTGATATAGGTGCCATTGTGTTGGTTCGGTGAAGGGGGAGGAGGGAGGGATGATCCACATCCTTTTCGTCGGCTTTTTTGTGAAGACCTAATTCAATAGTACTATTAAAAACAGAGAAGTGAAAAATTCTTCTAATAGCTGCAGAAATTTTTGCAGCCTCAGTGAAAAGATGAGCAGTTTCAGCCGGATATATACGGGCCATCACCTTAACCAGATCTTATACGGACAATGCACTTATCAGTCATGCGCTTAATTAATGACCTTTATCAGAATGTACACAGAAACGTACTGGGTATCAGAAACAATACGCAAACCAAACAAACCCCTAGGTGCAAGGCTCCCGCTCTGTAACAACAATCGTGGAGGCTGCGAAACAGAATTGCCATTGAGCGGTAGGACGTGTCATGTTGGTTCAGTTCGTCTTTCTTCGGTTTGAGCGTGCTGCATAGGGAGTACTCCAAAGTAATAAAGGAAACTAGATCTCAAAATAAATAGCAGCAAACTTCACGCCGGTCGTAACTTACGTTGGGTATACACAGCAGCCAGGCTTTGTGCATGTGTCAAGTCAAAGTAGGCCTACTGTGCAGTATACTGCACACTATAGTGTGTATTACACACACACACATGCAGGTCAGGGATTTCATGTATTGTGCATGGCTGCGTGGCAGGCTGTCACGATGAACTGCGATGCGCTCTGAAACGATTTGGCAATTTTTGCGTTGTCAAAATTTGAATTTGATCAGTGCACGATGCGACTTCCATTTCCTCGTTTTAACCGGGTGAATTTCTATGTTTTTCTTGTGGTTGACAAAATTTCCTCGTTATAAGCGATATCTCGCAATAACCGAGCTCGTCATAAACGGTACTTCTTTCCATTGAACAACACTTAAATGAAAACGGGACCGAGACATTCACCTCGTTAAAAGCGGTACCTCGCTATATCCGAGCTCGTTATAACGGGGTTTACCTGTATTCGGGAATGTCCGTATACTTTCAGAAAACGGGCGCGCATGAATAGTGTATATTTCCCTATGCAGCACGCCTCAACCGAAGAAAGACGAACTGAACCCAAATGACAACGGTCCTACCCTCAATGGCAATTCTGTTCGCAGCTCCACGATTGTTGTTACAGGCGGGAGGCCTTGCACTAGGGGTTTGTTGGTTTGGTATTGTTTCCTGATACCCAGCAGGTTTCTGTGTACACTTCTGATAAAGGTCTATTAATTACAGGCAATGACTGATAAGTGCATTGTCCGGATAATAGATCTGGTTAAGTGATGGCCGTATAATCGAGGCTGAACTGTCCATCTTTTTACTGAGGTGCAAAATTTTGCAGCTAAATTGAAGAATTTTCCTTCTCTGTTTTTAATAGTACCAAAGGATGTGGATCACCCCCCTTCCCGAACCAACAAGGCCACCCTATATCAACTGAGAGGAAAAAAAAAACCTTATCTAGTCAGTAATATATTTAACAAGTATAGGCCTACATGACATTGCCATGTATGTGCTGGCTATTTGTGTAATACATTTGTAATCAGAATGCATCATACCAGTTAAATCGAGAAGTAATTTCATTTTCCATGTAAGCATAGTTCACTAATGCAGAGTTGGAAAACAACAGGAACATCTGTGATTTTCAGGATTAATGTATGTCGTCAATCTTATTGATCACATCAGACTATTTTGTGTGTGTTTACTTTGTAGTAGTAGTTAATCCAGATTTTAAATCTGGTTTTGTCTCCAATTACAGGAGTGGCCTGATTTACCTTGCACTCTCAGAAATTGCCCGTATCTCGGCGCTTCGAAACTATTTCGTCGCCCAGCTGGCAGAAGGTCGTTAGCAAATGCTCTAAGCAGAAGGGCGGTAACAGTGAATTGCCTATAATTTGAAACCCATAGGCTTATTCCATATTTTCGCCTTACGTACTGATAGAAGGATCTAAAAGATCACAATACTTTGATATCATGTGAAATAAGCCAATGGTGTCGCGTTACAAGCAATTTACTGTTAACATCCTTCTGCTTAGAGCATCTGCTAACGACCTTCTGCCAGCCGGACTGTTAACGCCCTTCTGCCTAAAGCATTTGTTAACGCCCTTCTGCCAGCTAGGCGACGATTTGTGTGAAACACTTTACAAATGATATCTATTATTATCTCCTCCCTCCAACTTGCTCTATTCCGTGCATCGTCTTCCTTCAACCTTTATAATTTAAAACGGTGACAAATATAACTACTGTATGGCAATTTTTGTTATTGTTAGTGACACAGTTTTGTTACATTTTTTTATCTTTATTTTCTAGCTTTGCTGGTGAAACTAGTGGTCAAAGATCCACCAGACAAACCCGTAGTGCAGTCTCAGGCACCACATGCAACAGACAATCTGGGCAAAGATCGCATTCCGTCCCCTGGAAGATTGGAAGAAAGAGCTGGAGGATGGGTGAAACATGATGTCAGTGAAATTGCAAAGTCGAGGGGTAAGGACCAGGACTTTCTACAGAGAGAGTTAGAAAGACAAGTCCAGAGGGATGGAAGGGGGAGACCTTTGTCGGTGGCAGGTAGGGGGAAATTTGGTCATGATCCAGTACTACAGAACAAGAGAGGTGATGGAAGAGGTGGAGTGGGTGACATTGGGAGGAACACTGAGGAGGAGAGGCAAAGACATGTTATTGAGCAGGAACAGAGACTGAAGGATGAAGAAATGAGACAAAGGGAATCGATGAACATGGACACAACAAGTCATGCCAATGATGTCACTGATGCCAGACAGAAGCCATGAGAACACTTTCGAGAACAAGAAGTTAAGAGCAGTGTCTGAGATAGAAGGCCGGTTAATGAATGACAAACGGAGAGAGGAGGAGCAAGAAAAAGTACGATTACAAGAGGAAAGGTTAAGGGAAGAGCGCAGGATTGCGATGGAGCAAGAAAAAGTAAGGTTACAAGAGGAATTGTTAAAGGAAGAGCGCAGGATTGCGATGGAGCAAGAAAAAGTTAGGTTACAAGAGGAATTGGTTAGGGAAGAGCACAGAATTGCAATGGAGCAAGAAAAAATAAGGTTACAAGAGGAAAGGTTAAGGGAAGAGTACAGGATTGAGCGTGAAGAACAGCTGTTGGGTGAAGAAAGGATAAGAGAGCAGATGTTGACACTCACAGAGAAGGATATGAGAGGAGGAATTGGACTTCCTGATGCATTGTATCTGCCAGATGAGAAAATCAAATTACAGGCATTGACTCTTGACCAACAAAAGAAATTCTTAGCATTGAATGCAATCCAAGAGGCAGCAGTGAGGCAGGAGATGATAAGGAGAGAAACGATGAGACCTCGTGATGCATTCATTCCACCAGAAATTGCAGAGAACCTCAGGTTACAGGCATTGAGTTTTGAAGAACACTTACAATTACAACAATTACAAATAATTCAAGAGGAAGCACTGATTAGAGTGCAACAGGAACGAATAAGAGAAGAGGAAAGAATTAGAGAGGAGGAAAGACTTAGGGAAGAAGAAAGGTTACGAGAAGAAAGAGTTAGAGAGGAAGAGAAGATACGAGAGGAAGAAAGAATGAGAGAAGAAAGGCTTAGAGAGGAAGACAGGATTAGAGAGGAAGAAAGGCTTAGAGAGGAAGAAAGGGTTAGAGAAGAAAGAATTAGAGAGGAAGAAAGGGTTGGAGAAGAAGAGAGGATGAGGGAGGAAGAAAGGCGGATAAAGGAAGAAAGACTGAGAGAGGAAGAAAGACTGAGAGAGGAAGAAAGACTGATAGAGGAAGAAAGACTGAGAGAGGAAGAAAGACTAGAGGAAGAAAGGATCAGAGAAGAAGAAAGGATCCGAGAGAAAGAAAGGAGCAGAGACGAATATGAAGCTGTCAAGATGGCCCAGTTCAGAGCAGAGGCAGAGAAAATGCTCAAGGAAAGCATGATTCAGGAGCAGATGATGGACGAACTGAGAGTACAGGAACAACTTCGCTTATTTCAAGAAGAAGAACAGCGGCTCATTGAGGAAAGACGGCGTGTAGAGCGAAAAGTACAGGAGCAGATTGAGGCCCAGACGAGACGAGATGAGACAAGGCCAACAAGTCCATGGTCAAAAACAAGTGGAGCAGCCAGAAGAACGGTAAGAAGAAGGGAAAGAAGACTTAGAGCTAGAGCTGGAGCTGGAGTTAGGTTGAGGTAAGGCAACAAGCTGATCCTGATATGAGGCAGAGCCGTGAACAAGCGGGTACTTCCTCTAGTAGAGGAAGAAGGAGAGACCGAACTCTATCTAGTAGAGAAAGAACTAGAGAACTAACTTCCACTAGTAATAACGAAAAAATGAGAGATGAGACGTCTTATCATCGAAGAAGAGGCCAAGCTACATCTAGTGGAGAGAGAAGGAACGATCAATCTAAATCTAACTCGCGGGAAAGAAGCAGAAGCCACGAACATGGAACTGCATCTCTGAGACGGTCGTCTCCAAGATGTTCCCCGTCTAGACGGTCATCTACGAGGCATTCACCTCTCAGACGGTCACCACTTAGACGATCACCAATGAGACAGTCACCGCATGGACGGTCAAGTTACTCTCCTTCCTGGGAGGAAAATCTTGATGATGTGGAGTCACTGGAGGGTGACATTGGTGATGAAGATTTCGAAGTAGTTGATGAATATATTCTTGATGATATGTGTTAACTGTGGTCTTTAGACACAGCTGTACAGCCTCAATAAAACTTACAGTCAAGATGTATTTCTTGTAAATGGTAAAATATGAAATTCTTTGCAAGAAATTTTTTCACATGCACCTATAATATGATATATGAGTGGCCTGAAAATTGCTTGCTCTGTAACTCTCCCATTTTTTTGAAATTACTCAAAATGAAACAAATATCTGGGGGGGGGTGGAGGACCCCTGACATTTCCCATCGACATACTGCTAAATGTTCTATAATTTCAACATCATAATTTGTCACTATAAGCAATTTTCAGTAGGTTTGATGTTGGTTTCTGATGTCTGGCATCAGTCTCGAAATCTGTAGTCTCAATTAACGCAGTGATGTATATAAAGTAAATACTACAAGTAGTAACATGCAGAAACCTTTAGTAAAGCTGTGTTTATCGTTTGTTGTAATTGAAAGGTGTAAATTTGTTTGTAAACTGATTATTGTTGGTATGATTAGCAGAAACCAGTTTACCTTTTGAACCTTTAAACAATTTCTTCGGTGCGATAGATTAAATTGCATTCCATGTAGTTTCTCTACCCAATTTAAACAGGCTTCCCAGCCAACTTAGAAAACAGCAGAAACCTGGAAAATGATTTCCCTTTTTTTCCCCAGTCAGGTAAAAGTCAGGGAATATGCGAAAAGTCCCTAAAATTAGGGATTATTCAGGAATTGGGTTTGTCCACTGGTCCAACTTTCTTGCCTTGTGTCCATGAAGGTCAAAATGATGATCCCGGGACTTGTTAAGTTCCATCAGGGAAAAATCAGGGAAAATCAGGGAATTCTGTTTCCATGAAATGCTGAGAACCCTCTTAAATTAAAAGAAACATGTTCAAATCATATGCTTGTGTTATTTCTTGTAGTCATGAAAGAAGATGTAGAGGCCAGGCATATTTGATTAACGTTCAATTGTAAGTAATTTGTCAGCGTTATGTCTGGAAATTGCATTTGTTATTTTTTACTGTGCAGTGTAGTGTTTTTTTTTCTACAAATTGTTTGATACTAGGTTCCTGTGTACCATGTTACAAATTGATAGTAAGTTCCTGTGTACTATGTTACCCTGCATCCATTCCAGTTTGTAGAATTCCTAATACGTGTATTAAGTGCTGTGAATATCCTTCCTCCAAAGTATACATTTGAACAGTGTGGGTTTCATGTGTGCCTGGAAGTGCGGTTGGGGAGAGTATGTGGAGTTATATTGGACTGTTTCATAAGCTTGTTCAAAAGCTGCCAAGTGGTACTGATTTTCAGTTATTTTCTACTGAAAGTGGTAGAAGAATACTGAAAGTTACATGAAAAATACTGATTTTATCAAAACATTTTTTGTACAATCCTACTGCATTTATGTTAGAATCACTGATTTTTGACTCAAAATATGGCAAAATTACTGATTTTCAGCTGAGAAATTACTGAAAGGCATTGATGAAAGTTGGCAGCCCTGTTGTTCAAGCACATGTTATACTCAGAAAGTTGAATCCTCATCCAGTTTTTTTATGTAATTTTACACGTTATCATATGACAATGTATGTTTTAACTGTCACTGATGTTGTTTTCCCAAACTCATGAAGAAAAGATTCAAAGACTTCAAATCATTTGTCTAAAATGGGATGCATTCAAGTATGTGAACTGATATCAACTACATGTATTACAGTATTTGGAGAAATGTTTACAAATCTTTTGTAAGAAAATTACAGTGTATGGCAAGTAAACCATCCCATGTAGTTATTTTGTTCTTATTACAAAGTGGTGTATGATATATTTATTCTTTATTTACTAGTAATGGTAATAAGTTTAGTACATTAATTGTGTTTTCTGTAATTTTCCTTGAGGAAAGGGGGGGGGGGGCAGTTGTCCCTGTGCCCCCTAATTTTGCCATTGGTTCAGGTTGTATTGTATTTTGTGTTGCTGTTTTTCACAGCCTACTAAATAAAATGGGCTATAAATTCAAAATCAAAAACAAAATTCCCTTAGCTACTACGAGAACTCATATTTTTGTACAAATTATGAATGATGTGTGTGGTGACTCTAATGTACTCTGAATACGTGAACACTGTGAATGAAGCTTTTGGTATTTGTAAATATTCTCTACACAGCTTAATGCATTGTAGTAGTACTAATTCAATGTATCTTCTTGAAGTCAAATGGGTTTGAAGGAAAACAAATTTATCACAAGACTGTAAAACGTGGATCAAATTTGAATAGTTATGTACAACACAGAGTAGCTTAAAATAATTTAAAGAAGCTTAAATGCATGTTCTCACCTTAAATGTTGTGAAGATATTGCTAAATTTCGTCTAGTTGAAAGAGAGAGTCATTATTAACACTTTGGGTGCTGGGATAAAATCCAGGTGTGTTAACCAGGGACTGGATTGTTTCGGACTTGTGTATAACCTTTCCAAATTGTATGATTTTCTGTAAATTTGCAAATGCTATCGAGACAATACATTTTAACTGATTTATCTGGTTCAATGTGTCTTCATTTTACAATAAATGTCATTAGTAGGAACTTCACTGACATTTGTCATTCGAATTAAAGGCAAGGTTCACCCTGATATCAAGTTGGTTTTAATAAAAGCAGAACGATGAGAGAAACATATTAATGAAAGTTTGGCGAAAATCCACCAAAGAATAACAGAGTTATGAGGTTTCAAAGTTTTAAATTTGTGACGTCACATGCGAGCAGTTCCCCATACATCATGTGATATAAATTCCATAAAATTCCCGTTTTCTCATAAATTTGAAAATGATTTTACTTGTGCATTCAATATATCATCAGAAACATTATTTCACACATGCTTCTATGAAAAAAAAACATTCAAATATCATGAACCATTAAGAAATGGCAATTTATGGAATTTATATTACATGTACATGACCTATGGGGAGCTGCTCGCATGTGACGTCACAAACTTAAAACTTTGAAACCTCATAACTCTGTTATTCTTTGGTGGATTTTCGCCAAAACTTTCATCAATATGTTTCTCTCATCGTTCTGCTTTTATTAAAACCAACTTGATGTCAGGGTGAACCTTGCCTTTAAAAGGTATGGATCTGATTGTCTTCTCGGCGAACTGGTGCGCCGGTGTGCCGATAGCACCCAAAGTGTTAAGACTGTACATACAGTATTTCAAGGTGTAAGGTTGATTTCTCTATATCTTTTTAAGATATGGTCAAATCATGCATTGATTTTGGACAGTGGCGTAAAGAATGGATCAAAGTTTTCAGTAACCAGCCACATCAAGAGAAAATATTTGAATACAGTAAATGAAAATGAACACACCAAAACAAATAAATAGATACCGGTAAATACAAATGTCTTCATCAAACCACTTGAGCTCCCAGTTGCCTTCACAGTAATATGTGGATTGATAATGTTAGACAATCGATAGTAGTATGGTTAACAGAATATTCTAATTTCCCGTTGACAATTTTGAGGTGGTATGTTGTTTATAATATGGAAAATGGAAAATTGTAGGATTGGACTTGGAACAGACAAAAACATGACATTTCTGTCTCGAGAGTGAATTATACATGTATAGTATATTGGACAAAAAACTTTTTTTTCAAATTTTTTTCAGATTGTAGCAGATGTACAAAAGTCTCAACCTTGACTTCAAGTTTTTTTTACATGTATGTTTTGCCTAAATTGGAATCAAATATGAAAAACTATATAGTACATAAACCAAAGAACAGGGAATTGGTCATTCAAAATCATCAATCTTACCTTCTGCAATATCCAGCTATTAGAAATGTGGTATAGTAAAGTGGTAGAAAAGAAGTTTGTGAGGGCATTGTTTTTGATTTTTATGCCTCCGCAACGA
>JZLH01S0210616.1:2038-21786 GCA_001188425.1 Eucidaris tribuloides
CCAGCCTGTGTGTTCGGAGACTAGTGGTGTGACTAGTGGTGGCAAGGCGAGGTCCTGAATGATTATTTTCAGCTGGGTAAGTCAGGATGGTCGAGCTAGATGAGTCATTATTACGTAATATTTTAGTTATTGTGTTTTATTTTCAAGTTTTTGATTAGAAAATGCGTATGTATTTTTTTATGTATTATTTGGATAGTATTACGGGACTGCAAAAAGATATAGGATATAATGTATTGTTTATCATACCAGTAAATACAGCAGATGATAATACTGACAAACTATTGGTGAAGTTCATTTAAAAGATAATGACGTTGCTTTGAATTACTGTAGTAGTATCATGGTGCATTATAAAATAGCAAAACAGGTGGAGCAATAGGAGGACCAGTTCCAAATAGCTTCAAGTTTACATGATTGCAATTTTACATACTGCAATAATTTTGCTTCATATGCTTTCACAAGTACATTTGGTATATGATACTGTATTTTATATGGATGCGTGTATCGATACGTTTTATTTGTGTTGTACAGTTTATAGTATCGCTTATATTGGCAGTGTATTATTTAGGTATTCGCTATATGGCATGTGTTCTTATGATTTTTGTTTTGTGTTTTCTGCGCCTTGTTGCCAGGTGTGTTTTTGCTTTATTGCATAACAATGGCGAATTGCAGTTGACAATAAACGTCGAATCTACTTCTTGTGTTGTGGAGTCCTGTCATTAAAGTAGTCTAGCGTGATCCTGACAACCCCCCCCCCCTTACTCTAGACTACGACAATTAAATATGGTAAATACATTCATTCATTTATTCATTCATATTTTAGACAAGCAGACATATTGTTCGGTAGTATTGCTGTTTTTGTGTTTGGACTTGCAACCGACGCAAAGCGTTTGGGTCGGTGCGGCTAGGCCAAACCCTTCTGAACTGTGCATTATTTCTGTTAATTTTTATTGACCGTGCTTGTCAACATTTGAATTTGATGATGATTTGGTTTACTTTGGTTGTCGAGACATAAAGCTCGTAGCTTATTTGCCCCTCATCATTTTGGGTAGTCTCTGGTATGGTAAATACTTTAGAAGGTGGTCCACATCCTTCCAGTGTCTCTCAAGCACTGACTTGAACATGTTCATCATCATCATCATCTGGTACAGGAAGAAGGCATCAGGCTGTAACTCCCGGCCACTGCTTCTGAGTTGACCTGTACTTTACTGAGCAGGGCATGCACAGGAGTGGAGTCATGGGAGATCAAAGCGATGCCCCCACCAATGTTTGCCAATATATTTTTTGAATTTGTCTGTTAATGTCCAAGACCACTATTTCTTCTGGCAAACTGTTCCAGTCTTGTATCACTCGTCTGCTAAATGACTTGATTCTAACATCCAGCCTGCAATGTTCTGTTTGGATCTTGAAACAGTGCCCTCTCATGGATGTACTTGGAGGTTGGGTTGGTGAACTTTGATCTGACTGCTTCCTCTGGCAAGGAATTCCAGTTATTTACACTCATTTACAAACAGGCATTCTGACGTAAATGCAGTCTACAACTTTGCTTCTTGAGGTTCATACTGTGACCTCTAGTTCTTCCAGTATTGTCAATCTCAAAGAATTTGGTCATGATTCATGTCAATCTTGTCAATTCCTTTGGACATCTTATTAGATCTGGATGAGTTGTGCTCTTGTCTTGTTTACAAAAGGGAAGGCAATTTTCAAGACTTTCAGGCATTCTGGATACTCAAGGTGATGGAGATATTGTAAGAGTCTCGTTGCCCTCTGCTGCACTGTGCACTTTCTCAAGAAAGTCTTCGCCCCTTATTAAGATTGGAGTCCATACAAAGTTTCAGTTCTCATGATGCAATGATGGATTTTAGAAACTGATATCCGTCATTGTCCAATGTCAATGACTATGATGATGAATGCAGTCTGGAACTCTTCTATTGCCTCATTATTGTCATTGTTGATTCTCTTCTCCTGTTTCTTTTTCTTTAATTATCAGTGTGTTTCTATTGGAGCTAGTTTTCCGAAATGAACCAGCTAATGGAGTAGAAGTGCCCAATAGAAACGAACATTCGCCACAATTAGCCGTCTTTTTAGCTGCTAAAGTTTAGCCACTAATTATCCTTCTTTATGTAGGTTAGTAGCGGCGAGATATACGGTAACATACCGTAGGACGTTAATAGAAACAGCCCATTGCTTTATTTGCCGGCGAGAACCGGAAATCAACAAAATCCTGTGTTCGGAATAAATGACCCCTGGATGCAGTGCGCATGTATTTGATTGAGGAAAAATTTGACCACAGTGGTCCCACATTGATGATTATTATTATTCTAATAATTATTATTTGGTGTTTTGTTCTTTCTTGTGCTGTGTGTGTGGGTCTGCTGCGGTTGTCTTGAGTGGGTGTGGTAGCACACCACATGGTGCCACACCCTAAAGACATGACAAACCCGAGTAGATGGTTCAATTGCCTACTGTCGAATCATAATCATGTCAGTTGAATTGCCCTAGCCAGTAGCTTTGGTCTAGGCCAGGGCTACACTAGTCCACACGTGTGGGGTACATGGTTCAGTAGTGGAATATTGAACCATCCACACACAACATATCCAAAAATACAACAAAAACTGAGAGATGCATTTCATATTTATGTCCATCAGTGTCTACTGTACTTGTTTTCCTGACACAACATTGGTTTGCTTTGTCTGCTGAATGACAAGTTTACTGAGCCGAGTTGTCTGTGCCATCGCACATGAACGAAAACTGCATGCAGCATTTCTTGTTATTGCATCACTTTGTATGTTCAATTCAATTTAAATTGCAAGTGAATTTACACACTGTATACAAAATGAAAGAAGATACACAGATGTGTATGCGTGCCCTAACCCATCCCAGGGCCTAGACTAGTCCAATATCAATGGAGTCTCACATTCTGTTGCATCTCCATTTGGTGACCATTTTGTTAAGCTCCAAAATTTCTAATGTCGCTCTTTTTGCTTCTGAAACAGCCAAAGTATGCAACAACACTCCAAAAAATCCAGCAGCAACGTCCCTCAGACTCAGCAAGGCGCCTCTAGCAGAGGCAACCAGGAGAGTTCCTTCGCACAACAGGCAGCCGAGAAAGAGCAGGAATGGCGACAACTGCAGAAGTTGCATGCACAGAGCCTGGAGGCAACGATCAAAGAGAAGGAGAAAGCTCTCGCTGAACAACACAGACTCTTCCAGACACTCAAGGAAGACTTCAAGTATAACTTGAAGCTGCTGGCAGAAAGAGATCAGGAATTAGAAAGGTATTTCTTTCTTTTATAGAAGGTTGGTTGTGATTGCAGATGTTTGTTATGTACTGTTGATATGGCAATTAACTGAAAAAAATAAATTTAATTGGTTCTGGAGTAAATTGTGATATCTTCAGCATTTTATATGTTATTAATTTCACAAAAGATATTATTCATTACTGTTATAAAGTTCACATGCACATGCATATGGGCAATTCCGTGATTAGTTACGTTACACTTTATGACAAATTTTACTAAACATTTGGCTCTTACATGAATATGCTTTCACATTATTTTTCTGTTTTGGTACTGTCAATTCTCTAGACTGGCACCTACTTCACAACATCAAGCAAAATCATGAGACATGTTTCAGTGGGTAATAACAAGAACTTTAATTACGGTTAGTTACGTTACGTAAAGAGGACATGGAAAAAAATGACAAGTCTTTGTCCTCAAAGTTTCCTCAACCTGTTTTCAACTGAAACAAACTGTGGTATTCATGCTATTTCTGGCAGCTTGATAAGTCATTTGATATATAACTTAATGATAAAAATCTTTTCATTTTTAACTACAACATCAAAAACATGGTTAGTTACGTTACTGTTAGTTACGTTACATTTTGTCCATCCACACAAATGTGCGTTTATTTATGTCTTTTTCAGATGTAGTATGCATATGTGGGGCTTTATTACCTTCAAAACAATGAGAAGAGGCTATTGGCATGGAAAAAACTGCAGAATAAATGATAGTTTTTCATAAAACTGAGATTTAGTCACACTAGTCCCACATGTGGTATTTCATGTATGGTTCTGATTCTCCTAGAGGGTGCTGTTGAAAATGTAAAATTTAGAGTAGAAATGATGTCCCCCATTGTTTCTTCATGATTCATACCCATTCAAACCATTAAAATGTAATACGATTCGAGATAGACCAATTTATATAATTTGTGATTTGTCCAGTAATTCACGGAATTGCCCATATAAGTTTGATAAACAGAAAAAAAGGAAAATGAAATTCAAATGTGTGATTATTTCATGCATGCCTTATAAAACTGTGGCTACTCAATTATGGTCTTGCAGTTGTTCTATTCAATTGTTTTTGAAAGTTGTTTTATTTAGATAAGATAAAAATTGTATTTTTCAGTAAAGTAAGATTTTAATTACAAGTGTAGTGTAACTTAATTTGTGCTGTGAAATTTCCAAACTAGTACTAAGGATCTACCACCACCAGCTATCTACCATACCATCAGACTGAATAAGTGAATTTATCCATTACTTTTGCATTCCAAAATTCCCAAACCATGCCTTCTTTAATTTAAACTGCTATATGATTTTTCGAATGCCATATGATTATTTAAATTAGTAAACAAATGTAGAATACTGTAAAGCTTTTATATGTACCACAGTGTTTTTTTAATGGTGGTTGTTCTCGACAAATTTTAGAAGTTTGTGTATTTTTTATTTCAGGTTAGAAGTGTCCTTGGAACAGCTTCGGACCAAAACTGCAACAGAAGGAGGGGAAGAAGTGAACTGAAAATTCACATTGATGAGCTGAAAAGAAGCAGGCGCATGATGCTGTGGCTGTTGAAAACTTGCAGCACCATTATCAGCAGAGGTTTAGAGAGAAGCAGGCTGAAGTGGAACAGTATAGCGATGTAAGTGTGCAGTAAACTACTTATTTCTTGAACCTTGTTTGGTATTACTGTAAATGTTTCCAATCTGAAATAAAGTGAAGTGTGCAGAGGGAAACTTTAATAATGTTTGGAAAGCTTTCCTGTACCCACAGTAAGATGGATCAAAAGCTTTGTATTTTTTTTTTTAATGGCTCAGAGGAAAAAAATGATCCAATGGGATTCAAACGTGTAATGTGCTGCTTTCCATGCAAGTGATGCGACACCGTTACTACAGTGACTGAATCGTTAAAAATAAGATCAAAAGTTTGATCAATTGTACAGTACAAAAAATCTATAAAACTAATTTCAGTCATCTTTTTCTGCAAAGAATTCTGGAATGTTTTCCTGTTTTTTCCCTATTGAGGATTTGAGCCCAGAAGCAAGATGTGATGTTTAGGTATTTATTTCTTGTGAGTCACAGCATAAATTCCTTTATCCATATTGTAAATTGGTGGTAGTGTTACTGCCTGCTAAGGTATTTTTTCTTCTGAGTCAATGGATTAAAGAATCATTTATAAAGCATTTGATGATTTATCCTGCAGAGGATTCATCAAACCTGTCTTAATAAATGATCGAATGATTCTTATGACATTTTCACACATTTGAAAATATTAAAGATAATACATTACTGATCCATGGTACTGAATCAGTAGAAAAAAGAATCATTAATAAAGCAGTTGAAGATTTATCCTACAGAGGATGCATCAAACCTATCTTACTAATTGATCAAATGATCATTAATGACGTTTTAATATATTCAAATAATTAAGGTAAAACATCACTAAAACTGAGGGAAATGATAGTAAAAATAAAAATTCAACTGTTATCTTATGTGTATGAGCTACATGTACTTGTATGTAGTGGACAAATCAGTCTGCAAATGTACTACTTTACTTTTGGGCCACTTTAGAGCCCGGTCCTTAAATATTGGGTGCCCACCCCCCCCCCCTCCCACACACACACACAAATCATAATGTGTCAGCATGCAATCGCCTGTCCGAAATGTATAAATGCTGGATTTCACATGAGAAATTTTTTGTCGCTTGTCCAGCGGAATGGCCCTAGCATATGTTCCTGGCAGAAGGGCCTTAAAAACTAAATTGTCTCTAACTTGAAAACCATTGTTTCTTTTCACTTGAAATTGAAGTAGTATGATATCTTTGGATCCTACTGTCAGTCTTTTAAGTGCAAATATGAAATACGGTAATATTTCTGAAGTTAGAGAAAATTTACTGTTAAGGCCCGTCTGCTGGGAACATATACTGGGGCCTTTCTGCCGGACAAGCGACGATTTTATTGACAATGTCCAATGCCCACAGGAGTAAAGATGCTGAGGTGCAGAAAGAGCGCGATGACCTGGAGGCGTTCCGTCGCGGTATGCAGAGACAGATGCGGGAGATGGAGGAGGAACTGGACATTCAGAGGAGAGAGCTCGTCGCCGGATTTGACGAGACGACTCGGAGGAGAGAAAACGAGTACAGGACGAAGATTGACGACCTCAGTTCATCAGTCCTAGCGCATGAAATGAAGGTAGCTATAAAATGCTTTTTGGGGCTGTTATCTGTCAAACATTATCGATAGACAAGTCATTAGAAAAGATCTTGCTGATATTGACAATTGTGAATAATAATTTAGGTCAAGTGAACCATTGGCTAAGAAGTACCAATCAGTATATTGAATATGCCTTAATCATGTCCATATGGGGCCGCAGTAATTCCAGAGCTGCACTCTCCTGCAAAACACTTTGTGTTTGTGCCCCTCTGGCCACTAGTTTAATTCATTACACATAAAGTTTTGTATGTATTTTCAAGTTTTCAGATTCCACTTTGTGTATATCAGTTAATCAACTTTATCATTAGTTACTTATCAATAAGTCCATGTCTCAAACATTTCTCAGTGTGTAACTTGGTGGATTTCCTGACAATGCAATAATCTAATCAATCTACAAGCAAAATAGCCTACCTTTCATCAAAATGAGAATCATGTCATATGGTTTTATCTTTGTTAGTTTTAATCAGGGTTGGAAAAAAATCACGATTTTTTTTTTTGAAAGGGGTGATTTAAATCAATAAATCGATTTATTTGATTTAAATCACTGATTTTTTTTTTAAATCATGATTTAAATCACCACTGATTTAAATTGCCAACCCTGGTTTTAATTTTCTTTGAATTATTAGGGCAGACAGATTTCGTCATATCTATCCATTACAATGGAACAATTTTATTGGAATTTTGATGACATTATTTTTTTTCTCATGTGATGGTCTGAAGTTTTTAACTTACATGTATGTTTTAAAAATTCTAATCTATGGTGCCTAAGATATCTGAATCTGGGTTCAATGGAAAGTGAGTGTTATACTAAAATCAAACACACTCTAATGGTTAAAATCCATATTCTTAATTTCCATGTATTTTGCAGGTAAAGTTACTCAGTAAAGAGCTGGATCTAGTGAGATCAGCCAGTCAGGAAACGACCACCCAGCTGAATCAAAGTGACGTGAACATTGAAGAGCTGAACAAGAAACTGAAACAGAAGACTTGGGAGCTTGATGATTTAAAAGGCATGAAAGATGCAAGGTGAGCCATTTAGATGTATTGTTTGACAATGCCTTGTGTTAAAAAAATATCAGAGTGTTGTAAAAATGGATTGTGGAAAAAATTGCACTTCAAAGCAAACATTAAATACAGTGAAACCTGTCTATAGTGGCCACCCAAGGGAAACAAAAATTGTGGCCTTTATAGACAGGTGGCTGCTATAGACAGGTTCTTTAACACATGATCTGTCTCCAGGGGAATCATTTTAGTGGTCACTATAGACAGGTTGGCTGCTATATTGAGGTGGCCGCTTAGACAGGTTAGACTGTACTTTGAAAAGCTGGAAGTCTTTGAGTGACTGGTTTTACCATACACATTTCCCCCAATAGACTCTAGTGTTACAAATACAATTAACCATCTGGTTGACATTTAAAGGGATAACTGAATGACATGAAAACAATATCTGCGAGTTCTCACCTCCATATTTGTGTAAAGAACACCATACAATTACATAACCTGCAAAGAACAGCCTTGAATAATGTACCTTCATAAGAGTGTATTTTTGGTACATTTGTTACATCGTCTGCTATGAATTCCTCTCGCTGTCAATCAGTGACACTTTCTTTTTTAAATAGAGTATCAACTGTATTAAAGACTGTGTTTGAATTTGCACATGAATTTTAATCAAGAAATATACTTGAGTAATAAATTTAGCAAATTAGAAATTGGCCTTGCTTTTAATACTATTGATCAAATTTCAGAATATTATCATTTTGCTTCGTTTACAGGATCGCAGAATTAGAATCTAAACTCCAGCTTGCACATCAAGCAGTGGAAAGGACTGGGGAAGAATTCAAGAGAAAGTAAGAGACCTAATTTTTTTGTTTGTTTTATGGATCCTTTAGATCATCTCCAGTTCATTTCAATTACTACTCCTGTCATATTGGTGGGTTCCTGTAACAGGGTTGGCAGACTCAAATCAAGTGCATTAAATCATTGATTAAAATTGTGACTTAAAGGTATTGGCTAACATTTACCACAGTTAAAACTATCTGAGCTACATGATTCCCCATGCTACCATTGTCTTTGATAGGGTCTAAAAATGACGACCTGAAAAAAAATTGTATTTCAAAATGATTATTTAGTGCTTTAAAAAGTGAAAATCGTATTGATCGGATTCATGTGCCCATTTTCTCCCATAGACTTACTGTGTGTACACCTAGGCTATTTAAACTCGCCCCGAGTTTTAATTGTTTATTCATGCATAACTTGCCATTGGCAGTGTAACTTTCCAAACCTTTTTTATTCTAGGGTGTTTATTTGTCCATATGAATACTACTATGTAGTTCAGATATCAACATTTCACAATTTTTTAAATTGAAGCTCCACAATGTTAGCCTATCACTTTAAAGCTATCATTTTTTAAAGAAATCATTACTCTGAATGTAAAAAAAGATAACAATGAATTAAATTTGTCATGTGACAAAATAGTGGACTAATTAGGAGAGATTCAAGGTTTGATTTTTCACAAATTTTTTTATTTAAAAAAATTAAGGTTTGAGTGTTATGATTAATTCAAATTCATTGAAATCAAGCTCTTCTGAATATTTGTTTGTCTCCATATGACATTAGTTGTTCAAAAAACAAAGAAATATATGGAGGGGGAGGGGGTGGAGTAGCAATTCCTCAGTTTTTGTAGCCTCTCAATAATATTATGATTAATATATTTTTGAAGATCTTGGTCTATCTAACTAAAAAAAAAACCGAACAATTGGATAAAACTCAATTTCTTACCATTTACCAAAGCTATACTTTTCTTTTAAGTGTTTCCTTATTTCATATCCATAGGCATGTGGAGCTGGATCGATACGCCCGTGAGAAGGAGTCGGCCCTGGCGGCTCTCAAGGAGTCTCAGACGGAGGTGGAGAGGAGGCTCCAGGAGGAGATCCGGAGACTGGAGGGGGAGATGGAGGCCAAGGAGGTGGAGAGGAGGAGGGAGGAATGGGAGCACCAGGATGTGGTCAAGGACAAGGAGATGCTGATTGAGAAGTGAGTGAATGATAGGATGCCTTTACTTAACTCTTAACATGCCATTGTTTACTCTGATTGACCTACTACCATAACCGGGTAGCATCTACCCGAGTCGACATTCAGTGCTGACTCATCTATTGCGATATTGAACAATGTAGTGCATTGCTTATCGTTTGTGCTTGCTTGTGTGAATGCCTGAATGCAAGGATGATGACATAGGAGATTCACAAATTTCATTTATGTATCAATTTGTTTCTTTTACAATATCACTTGACACGTTTACCTGTGTAAAATTTATGCATGTCCTCTTGTTTTATTCTGGTTCCTTGAGCAGCTATTGCGTGCATTATAAAGAGAAGCTGTTATGTCTGATCCTTGTTCATTGTGATTTGTAAGGAACTTTGGGAACATGCTTATTCCTCTTCCTGATCACTGCAGACTCTGAAACTTTGTTCTCAGTGTAATTAATTAATATACTTTCCAGATGTGAAAATCTGATAATTGTCTGGAGGTCTCCATCTCAGAACTGTCCCTTGGACCAAGACTGCAGAGAAAAAAGTATAGCCTCAGATCGGGTTACAGGCTTACACTTCCTTTTAACCCGTTAGAGACGATTTGATTTCACTCTAACATGCATTATCCATAGACCCCAACATGAGTTAACTCGTACTTAATTTCCAACGGGTTAATATTATTGCAATTAACCCCCTCGATTTTTAGCACTCTGTAACACATTGATGCATAATGATTTCTTGTCATGCAAATATTTATTACAGACTTCAACAGGAGCTTCAGGAAATGAGAAACCAAAATGATGGGCACCTGGCAAGGGTGTCAAAAGACATTGTATCCAAGGATTTAGTTATTGAATCCTTACGTGACAAGGAAACCAAATTCAGAGCCGAACTGGATCGTCGCAAGCAGGATATTGACAGGTCAGTTCAAGTCTTATTTTTTATGCCTCCGCAATGAAGTTGCCGGAGGCATTATGTTTTCGGGTTGTCCGTCCGTTACCGGTGCTCGTTACCGCGATAACTCAAGAACCGCTGATCAGATTTTGATGTAACTAGGACCAAGTATGTACTATGGGGCAACAATGAACTGATTAGATTTTGGAGCTGAAAGGTCGAAGGTCAAACGTCACCAGGCCTAAAATATGTCTGATTTGGGCTCGTTACCGCGATAACTTGAGAACGGCCAATCGGATTTTGATGTAAGTTGGGTGAAGTATGTATTATGATGCAACAATGAACTGATAGGATTTTGGTGTTGAAAGGTCAAAGGTCACAGGGCCTAAAACGCGTCTGATTTGGGCTCGTTACCGCGATAACTTAAGAACCGCTGGTCAGATTTTGATGTAACTAGGACCAAATATGTACTATGGGGCAACAATGAACTGATTAGATATTGGAGCTGAAAGATCAAAGGTCAAAGGTCACTGGGCCTAAAATATGTCTGGTTTGGGCTCGTTACCGCGATAACTTGAGAACGGCCGATCGGATTTTGATGTAATTTGGGTGAAGTATGTATTATGATGCAACAATAAACTGATTAGATTTTGGTGGTGAAAAGTCAAAGGTCAAAGGTCACAAGGCTCCATACTTAGTGTCTTTACCATGATAACTTGAGAACTATCGGATATTGATGTAACTTGGGTGAAGTAAGTGTTATGAGGCACCAATGAACTGATCATATTTGCGGGTTGAAAGGTCAAAGGTCAAAGGTCACGAGGCCCCGTACTTAATGTCTTTACCACAATAACTTGAGAACGACTTGTCGGATATTGTTGTAACTTGGGTGAAGTATGTATTATGGGGCATTTATGAGATTTCAGAGTTGAACGGTCAAAAGTCACGATGCCCTGAACATTTCAAATTTGGAATTGCACGGGGGTGCGGAGGCATACCCCATCAGCTGCGCGCCGCCGAATTGATCTAGTTGTTGCTGGTTTTCACTTCAATCACTGCCATAGTTTCTGTTGAGATGCACAGATTTATTAAACAAATGTTTGTACTTGTTCACATTCCACACATATGTAAAGTTCTTCTATGATTTGTAAGTAGTTATCAGCCTTTATAGTACAGTTCGGCCTCGGTTAACCGGCGATGTTGGGACCAGCATTCATCCCGATAAGTGATATGGCCGGATAAGAGAGATAATGTACAAACACAGTATAGGGGGAATTACTACATGTCCTATGTTATAGTATTATAACCCACACACCATGTGCAAATTGCCACAGACCACACACATGAGTTACTTTGTTTACTTTTCCCCAAATACCCAGCCAGTTCTGTGTACACTTGTGATAAAGGTGTATCAATTACAGGCAATGACTGATAAGTCTATTATCCGGATAATGGAGAGAGCCGGTTAACTGATCGCCGTATAACCGAGGCCGAACTGTATGTACATATGTTTGATATGTTCGTATAGATGGATTTAATATATGTCTTGTGTTTAAAAAAGAAATCGATTGCATGTGGTAATATAATGTGTGAAAGTTTTAAAGGAAATTTAATTTCAAAAATGTTTCTAGTGTCATTTTGTAACTTTAAAAATGTTCTCATACATTACCATGAAAGTACTTGACTTGAAAAATATGTATAATCATTTTTGCTCCAGTCATACTTTTATTGAACTGATATAGTATATTTGTTCCCTCACACCCCCCCCCCTCCCTTTCTTGTATTTTGGGGGAGTCTGAGGGCACTAATACACATAGTGCTCAATCTCTTTGCAGAAAACATAAAAATTTGTTGTGATTTCTCATACCTGCTTGTGCCTGGTTTGATATTCTTTTTCCTGGGAAGTAAGTATGCACTTTTCATGTTTCTTTATTGTCTGTAAGGTACAAGAAGGAACTAGTCCAAGCAGCTGAGAAGGAACAGAACCTAGAACGGTCCAAGGCCCAGCTGGAACTGGACTGGCAGCGGCGTTACGAGGATGCGGAGCGAGCCCAGTACGCCAAGTCCGAAGACCTCATCACCAGACTCACCAAGTCCAGGGATGATGTGAGTACCTCATGCTCAACCCCCCTCCCCCCTTCGAATCCCCCAAATCCTTGCCTTAAAAGAATGTAACAAATTTGCAGGCAGTATGTAATATATATTACACTGATATTTTTACAAGATTCTCTGTGCTGTTTGTCAATATGTTGGTACAATTCCACAAAGTTTGATCCAAGAAAAAAGAAGCAGGGAGGGGGGGGGGTGGAATGGGGGTGGCAAGCAAAACATATTGCATTGAGGAGGCACATGTGCTGATGCTAGGAGATCTATAGTAAAGAGGACATTGATGACTCTAATTGGTCTTGAGTATATCTGGGATGCCACTTTCCTGACTTTTTGTGATGTTTTTTGGAATTTCAACTTTTTGGGGCTAATCACAAAAAGTAGGAACAATGGGACTCTCTTTCAGTCTTTCCGGCCATCTCTCGATATCCCAGACCTGCACTCCAATCATTTTCCTTCCTTGTCTCTCTCCATTCTGAGGCCCGTTGCATTCTAGGCAAGAATTATACAGTCGTCAAAGCCCTGGAGATACTGCCCTTTTCATTTGATTTCGAAAACTAAATTACCAAACTAGATTATGGAGCCACTCTTTATTCTCCTGTCTTTGTTGGTTTACAAGCATGTACCTCAGAGCTTTGCCCTCCTGCAATCGGGGCTCAAATTGGTATGATGTAGCACCATATTGCACCGCTTGCTCTGCTAAGGGAGGTTCTTCTCCCTCCCCTATCACCCACTGTTATGTTGTTATCATCATCAGAATTGAAGTTGAATTCGAAAGGGGAGTCTTCGCATTCACTGATGCTCCTTTTGCTTGTAATTAGTCTTCAATGAAATGCTAGATCCAGAGTCCTGTGTGCTGTACCCATACATACATGTATATGCTACTCAGCGCAGCAGCATGTGCACACAGCTAGCTGCTATGCGTTTGCGTGCATTTGATGGCCATGACGTGATGGCTATCAGCTTAGCTGATCTTGATTGAGCTAGCTGACAGGGGTACAGCTAGCGACCTCATGACCTAGTTGAGGGCCCACGTTTGCTGTGGAGGCCTTCTTCGGGGCTCTGCAGAGCTGAACATTGTGACTTTGGTGGTATCTTTTAAATGTTGGCCAGATACTTAATTCATTTCAGATTCAGATTCAGATTCAATTCTATTTTATTATTTATATATAAAATAAATTATGTAAAATATAATACACATAACCATAAAAGTATGTAGGAAAATATGACACGGTTGGTTTGGATAAACGTTTGATAGATTGTGAATGAAATTAAATAAATGGGTGTAGATTGTAAATGAATTGTTGTGTCAATAATTCATTATTTTTTTACTTTTACGTGGACAGTCAGTTCACAAATAATATGAAGAGAACATTCCCTTTTCAATGTGTTTATTATAAAAATAGATATTTGCAGTGAGAATTGAATTGAATATTGCACAAGTAATGTAGCTACAAAACAAGATACAGTAATTGATTGTACATGCTTACGTAAATGAGTAAATGCAGCACAAAAATGAATAGCAAGAAAAGTGTCTAAGTGTTTGTGAGTCTCGAAACAGATGAGCGGAGACAGCGAGTGATGAAAGTGAAAAGGGCGTTCGACGAGATGTCGGGTCGCGGAGACGAACGGCTCAGACGCGGTGACAAACTCGGAGTCCTTTTGCGAGGTGTGACACTCCGCCGAGTCGGGGCTGAAGAGCCTGACGGAGGTATACATGAAGAGATGGTAAATCAGTAGCGGTGTTCGACGATTGAGGTGAGTCGCCCGGATGAAGTCGATGGTTGGACCAGCAACATTGAGTCGTGCGGTCGATGAAATGAAGTATCAGAAACTCAGTGTTCGTGGCGATAAGTGGGCCGAACAGAGGAGAGAATGCGTCGCGAGTGAGGCAACAGTGAGTCGTGCCGGTGGATGCGGAAAACTCTCGGGGTTGAGGAAATGACACGCCGAACAGCTGAGGGATGAAAAGTCTATCTGTGCTGCGGTGAGATGAACTGAGGCCTTGAAGTTCCAACGCCCGAATCTTCGGTGCAGAAGAGGACAGCGGCCGGGGTTGAAAACATCTTGGCTGTAGCGACTACGCAGAGCACGAAGATAGGTGTATGACTCGAGCCGATGAAGCGAGTTGTGTTCTCAAGCAAGATGGAAACGGCGAGTGAAGAAACGTGGCAAGAAAGCTGGTAAAAACTAAGGCGAGTGCAAAATCGCGGGGTAAAATCCACATGCAATTGACGATGATGATTGGTTAGCGAAGATAAATTATGCTTTAAAAATTACCGTGATTGGCTTAAGAATAAACACATGAATGCTAAATTTATACAAGACATGCAAAATTATTGCGACATCACGAACTGGTTAGAACTGGTTAAAGCTGTTGCAGTTCAACAATCTATGGAGCGAGTGACTAAGTCACTACAAGTATAATATACTTGACAATAGTCTAGGAACTGGGTCCAAGAACGAAAGCTGTCAAGTTTACATTTAATTTGAATTAAAGCATAGTACACAAGATTAAAATAAAGGGATATGGATTATAATAAAATAGATTGATAGGAAAAGTTCACCAATGATCACTCTTGGGTATAGTATAAATGATTGTAATATTGCACATGGAGTGGAGAAAAATGATGCATAACAATAAGGCAATATTACCCAATTTGAAAAGTGTAAAACATACATTTCCTTCTACTGATTAGTGATAAAAATACAAAAATGAATGCTGTTTTATCAAGTTGGTCTTTAAGGCATTAACTGTGGAAGGAAGAACAACAAAAGCAGATGGCAAGCATAGATTTTGCATAAAGGGTGCTTTTTCACTTCCTGGCCCCCAGAAAGCTCTCTTGCGAAGTCCAGCACAGTAACATACTGATTTGCTCTTTTGTAGTGTTTCATCATATACATTTGATTAACTTATAATCAAATAAGTATGATACTTGCTTCCTTGACCTCCCAGATATACTTCAACTACATCAACTCTCCTTCCCTTATCTGGTGCTCTCTACATTCTTCTAATAGATTTCCTACTGACATTTGACAATGGCTTTGGATAACATATGCATGTAGAGTTAAGAATCATCATAGTCTTTCTGAGACAGAGTATACTGATCAGTTTATATTCAAGCTCAAAAGGAGACGCTACATATTATAGGTTAAAACGTTTCAAGGCATTGCCTTCCATCTTGAAACATCTCTCTTCAGTAGTTGTTTACGTTCTTGAAATTAACTTCACATTAGGATACTTAGGAAAGTCTGATACAGAAATGAGTTGTCTATATTCTCTGAGTCTTCCTGAAACTTCATTTTGTATTCTCAAAACTCATGCTGGTATCAGTGATGGTTTCTTCGCCTTAATGATGATTGCAATATTGTCATATCGTCCTGCAGTGAGTCTAGCATCATCATCACCTAAACTTGAAGATCTGTCTTGGTAATGGGTTGATCTCACATGCTGCAGTTGATCAGCAGAAACATTTTGATCCCTGTTCAACTGGGCTACAATGGTAGCCTTATGCAGCACCCTGATTCTAGGGACATCCGCTATAGGGACCGTCTTTCTATCATCACGAGACAGTGTATCATTCTCAACTTCTTCTGCTATCTGTCACAATTCCAAAGAAACATCTATTGAACAAAGTCCTCTTTAATTAAATTTAACATTTACCAATAGGAGATAGCAATCATGTGTAAGGAGTAATATAACATCTTTTGCACCATATACCCCTTTTATGTAGGTTCTTTTATTTTGACTCCCAATCTTGCTGTAATTTGAAGATCAACAGCAGCAAGTTTGGCACTGGCACAACTGTGTTTAACTCTTAACGTGCCGAAGTCGCAGATCTGCACCAAATAATACACATAAATTCCACAGCTGCTGAAATCCTCTGGCACGTTAAGAGTTAACTTGAAGATAGCCAGAGTAGGTGCATCTGATGTGGCCTGCATTCTCTGTCATGAATTTGACACATGTTCATCCAGGGTTTGTACATGAACCCCTCTTGACTCCTTGGCAGTCATAGCATTCTATGTTCACAAAGCTGCAAAGCTTGAAGCTTGAATAGGATTGAGACATGAGATTCTTAGCTTTTATTCTGGTGAGCTTTCGTTTACAGAGTGTGTTTCCTGCTATCACCTTTTCAGTGCGTTCATAATACAGGTCATCCACAAATTTGCTGCAGTGATCTCTCATGAAATTTGCCCAGTCTATGCTTGATCGTTTACAGTCTGTTTCTGTTTCTGTTTCGGTTTCGGTTGCGTCGGTATACTCAGAGTAAACTGTACTTCACCAACGTGCTGAATTCAGTAGCACACCTGTGCAGTGGTTCTCCCAATACCCATTCACTGATGAATGCAAGTATTTCTTGGACATTGAAGTGTGTGCCTTCAAGTATGGAAAATTTGTGTCCTGAATATGATTCTTCATGTGGCCTTCTTACATTGCCGTGACAACTACACAGCTTGCCACTTTTCCTGCAATTTGCTTTGACAACCTTGCATTGTTTCTTGCAAATTTTACAATACATTTGTTTTGTGTCAAGACCATTATCGTCAAGCCATTTATAGAGTTTCTTGTTAGTTTGCGCCAACAGGAAATAAAAAGAAAACAGATTCCTGAAATTCCAACTTTCCACAATCTGTGGCAGTTTGCTCTTTTGTTCCATGACATGATGATTGTCGGACACTGATCATTATCTACCTCAAAATGAACTGAATGATTAATTACATAATCATAGGAGTGATTTTTCACTGTTACCGTAACAATGTTATATTAGAACACACCCTGTTTACATTAATTTACATATATGTACAAAGTTGATAGACTATTTTCATTTCATTTCATTTATTTCATTTCCAACACAATATAACATAACATAGTATGTACATTGGCAGATTGAAGTACATAAACTTGAGAAAGTAAATAAATATGTACAGTGACATTAACAATAATACGATCTACATATATTCAGTGCATACATAGAATTATATAGTGCGAATATAAAATAAATGTACTGCACTGACCATATGGAACATAAGTATTTGACAATATTTGTTGGATGCATAGTATTTTACAATTAGAAATTAACAAAAACAAAAGAAGAGCAAACAAACACATGTATAATGGAAAGAAGGGTGGAAATGGGGAATCTACTGAAGCCAGGCTTGCAGTCTGTAGGCCCCGTTTGGTGGTTTAGGTTGCTATCTGTTCGAGGACAAAACAAAACAGTTAAGAACAAAAACAAACAAACAAAAAACAATGAAAGAGTATGAAAGAGTGGAGTACTTACCTTAAACTATTTTGCGTAATACTTGGGTTCACCATTTAAATATTCATATCATTTGGTAGGTATTTTCCATGCATATATCTGATATTGCCTGTCCTCTTCAAAAAGTTGAAATAATGCCTCAAAATGTAAGACACCTGCGTGATCACAAAACAAACCCATTAATCTAGCCCACTATATGAAGATGATTGGGTTTAATCCATTTACATAAATGAATGCTGCCACTAGGCACGTTCCGCAGTGGGCTACTGCTATAGTGTACATACACATAGTATGTACAGGGAGTACAGATTTGTATGCATGCAGTGCCCTTCTACTCGACTGCAATAAAGACAAGAGTTTTTGTGGCCATACTGTCGTCTGAAGTAGGAATGAAATTTCCGCAATCAACAAAACTGACATACTTCCCATATTTCGGGTCATAGAGAAACTTTTTTTTTCAAATGTCAGGTTTTATTTCACATCTCTTTAAAAATCACATTTACAAATAAGTCACATTACAATTCAAGCAAAAAAAAAATCATACATTAACACAACAAAGTCATATTGAATTTTTCAAAACCATAGCATCTTATATCTCAGTGCAGTACCTCATGAAGTCATTGTCTTCTGCCATTTGTTTAAGATGATCTATAACCTCTGTAAGAAAGCCAGAATGAGAGTTCAAACTTGCTCTCCAGTTTCTGTTGATATTTTGGATGTGGCAAAGATATTCTCTTAAGAATTCACAGGCTTGGGTGCCAGTACTGTAGAAATGTAATGTTACAGCCAACTGTTTGAGATCATCAGAATATCTATATCAGCATTTGTCACATTTCAAGGCCTTGAGCTCATTTTCGATCGGTGTAAAAACTCTTTTCCCAAAGTTTATTTTCAGTAAATACCAGCTGACCATTGTTTGTCATGTCTTTATCTTTTACCTCTTGCAAAAGACTTGCAATCTGAATGTCATACCTTTTCAATTTCTTCTTCAAAACTTTCATACATGCATCACAAAGCTGTTGCTTGGTCACCACAAGTTTTTTCTCTTTCAATCTGGAATGCAGAGAGTAGTTGTCATCAATGCGGATTTTCATTGGTGGAAGGATAATAATCACACAATTAAATGAGATTAAATGAAATTTATAAATTGTGATTCTACGAACAGAAACACAATATGAGGAATCAAGTTCCCTCCCGCTTTTGTTCATTTCTTCTCTTCCACCCATTTTTGTGTTGGGTGATCAATCTTTTTAAACACTGAAGCAGGCAGCTTTGCCTGAGGATTTTATACACTTGGTCATTCACATAACAATACCAGACCTTTTGTCTGTTGAAATGTGTGGCATTTTGGCCGTTGAAGATGTGCGTCCATACCTGATTCTGAATTAACTGTGTTTGTGTGAAGTATAACAACTTCTTTATCTTGCCATTAAGCCCTTTCTCTTAGTGGTGACCTCTTCCTAGCAGGTGTGTTTTGCTTGTGCAAAGGATGCACTGGGGAGACAGATGGTATTCCTCCCTGAAGCACGTAGTAGTAGATGTTATCATTGCAGTCTCTTGGGTGAATACCTGAAGAACGAAATTAATGGTTCCAACATCTTGTTAACACTCGCTCTTGTCTTGATAAGTGATTTAATTTACTGCAGGCTGTCAATTTGTTAGCAATCAAATTTCAAAGATTCTCCCAGGCCCTTTTCCAGATCATTTAGTCTATAGCGATGAAACAGTCGACAGAATTCCTAATCATTTTGTTGTAATCTTCAAACATACATGTACGTGGATCAACATTTTGTGACAAAAAATGATTAAATAAAAAACAAAAAACAAGCAAGTAAGACAATCATATTTTTATCTTTTGAGAATGCATAATAACAAGACTGTAACATGTTAAGTTCATATTGAATTGTAAGCAGTTACACATCAACCCTCACTCAGACATTTTTTATGCCTCCGCCCCGTAATGGAGCCGGAG
>JZLH01S0210649.1:0-14461 GCA_001188425.1 Eucidaris tribuloides
GAAACTTTCAAACTTTAAATCTCTTAACAATTTTAGTCGATTTTTTTATTTCGCTGGAATTCCTATGAACAAAAACATATCTGAAATTTCATTCCACTTTTAACCAGGTAGAGACGATTTGATTTCAATATAACACGCATTTTCCATAGACCCCAGCACGAGATACCTCGTATTTATGCTCCAACGGGTTAAGGTATTTGTCCCAGTACAAACAATATTCAATTCAATTCAATAAAGGTTTTATTAAAAATCAGACATGGCAGCCATGAGCTGAATTGCAAATGATTATACGATATTGTGCAAGTAAAAAACTTAGTACATCGAAATAAAAATAAAAATCATATATAAAAATCATAAGTATTCGAGTAGCACTGCCTATTTTAAATGAGTAAACAATATTTGAATTCATATTCACGATGAAAGAAATACTCTTATCTGCTTATCACCATTTGCTGGCTTCAAGGCTTTACAATTTAAACAAAAAGGAATATTATACATATCTACAGTATATATTTAGCAATTATGGCTAATTATGTGTGATCGGTAAATATGGTAACGACCA
The DNA here is from genome assembly GCA_001188425.1 of Eucidaris tribuloides. Taxonomy (NCBI): domain Eukaryota; kingdom Metazoa; phylum Echinodermata; class Echinoidea; order Cidaroida; family Cidaridae; genus Eucidaris; species Eucidaris tribuloides. Next base: position 563 of record JZLH01S0210649.1, read on the forward strand.
CTAAACAAAGTCCTGGATTAACTCGTATGTTGCACCGATAAATCCCTTTTCAGTTCAGACCACCCGTATTTCTCTGTTCGTGTAGGAATGGGATCAAAACTACACATCTACCCAGAGTAACCCGATTTTATTTGCTGGTTCCGTTCAGTCAACATCTGGTTTATGACCAGACCCTGACAACTATAGAAAGAAGAACGATAATTCACAGAGATAACCTCTTTGGCCCTTTCCTGCTTTATGGCTTTCCTGTTTCTCACTGTTTTGAGATGAGTCGACGTATAGGCCGAGTTATTAAATTATGAAGTACAAATTGTACCATGTGTGTATCTCATATTGTCTATTCTTGTATGCTCTCAATTTCGTATTATTTCTATTGACATTGTAATGTGGATATTAGCTTAGAATGAGAAAGGTACAATCTAGAGTTTTCCACCATACGTTACAGCTTTTCGGTTAATGTGGACGATTCATTTGCTTTTTTGTTTATTCTTTGTGTGTTTGTGTGTTTGTTTGTTTGTTTGTTTGTTTATCGTTATGGAGTTGTTTAAGGCTGGATTGAAAAATATGTATCTATTTTAGTAATGGTCAAACTATTTTTTCTATGATTACTAAAAACGAGCAAGCATTGGATATATCAAGTAACTCGTGATTAAATTATATTGATTACAGCGCTGAAATTTAACTCTGTCTTCTCCTTTCCATTCAATCACTAATTTAGTTAATGAGTGATCAGTACGGACAAAGCATAATGTAATGTAATTTGCCACAATTACATTTTTATCCATTCAAAATGACACATGTGCTCATTCCTGGCGTAAAATTTATAAGTGAAAAATATGCTGAACTTGTTCGTTTTAATGGCAAAACAAAGATATAACAATGTAGGTTTATTTGTAAGAGTAGTTTTAAATGATTTATTTATTTCAAAGCCTATTTTGGAGTTGAAATGCAATCAAAACAATATTAAAGTGCTTTACTTAATGGTATATAAATACACCAGTAATTAACAGAATTGGTAATTCATATTTTATGCTTTTGAAATAATTATAAGAACAATGAATGACAGAATAGGGATGGACGTAACTTACTAGCCGTATGATTAATCGATAAAACTTCAAACACTACAATCCCCAAATAGTTTGTTTTAATATCTGATATTAGAAAGTCGATATAGTTTATCTATTATAACGTCTACTTCCTCTTTTCTGAATGAATTTGAATAAAATGATAATCATCCTTCTTCGCTCTTAAAAAAAATAAGAATTTTGTAATATGGTCCAGTGTTCCCTGGAGTTAGATGTAGTTCTAAGATAAATTGTAATTTCATACAATAAATTGCAGAGGAAATCTTTTCTAATATATTCCTCGTGCCACGTTGGCATATATTAAAATGAGAAAGTTATTTATGATTTATTCTGGCCATCTGATGATCGTGGTGCATTGAAAATAAAAATGTCGCATCATTGTTAGTCGTCATGGGAGCTTTTAGGGGTGGATAAAAAAAAAAGCATCAGATACTGTAAAGCTATTTTTATGATCACCTAAAATAGTCAAGTGTGTAACAAACTTTTAAGGCAAGTGTCACCCGAATCAAGTTGGTTTTAATTAAAGCAGAAGTAACGATAGAAACATATTTAGTGAAAGTTTGGCGAAAATCCAACAAAGAGATAACAGAGTTATGAAGGTTCAAAGTTGTCAATTTGTGACGTCACACGCGAGCAGCTTCCTAATGCCATGTTTATATAATTTCCATAAAAGACGTTGCTCAGAAATTTCAAAATCTTGATCATTCAATATATTATCAGAAACCTTATTTCATATAGTCTTCTATGAAAAAAAAATCCCATTCAATTATCATGAAACATACAAAATGGCAATTTATGGAATTTATATAGCATTACATATAGGGAGCTGCTCGCATGTGACGTCACATAACTGGAACTTTGAACCTTCATAACTCTGTTATTCTTTGGTGGATTTTCGCCAAACTTTCACTAATATGTTTCTCTCATTATTCTGCTTTTATTAAAACCAACTTAACGTTAGGGTGAACCTTGCCTTTAATTAATTTCTTATGATTACAATTCATTGGAGATAATAATGTCATATTATTTTCAGTGATGATCTGATATTGTATTTGAAATTTTGATATTATATTGATGCTATTAATATTAAAATCTTAACGATAAAACGAACTTGAAGACAAGAAGATCGAGGTACGATGAATGCAGACACTCATTTGTTCCCAAATTTTATTAACTATTTTCCATTTATCTATTTCAATGAAGTGTGAATTGAATTCATCAGGAATCGACCATCTAAACCGACATAGCACAGGGATTTTCAGTAGGATATAAGAAACACAAAAATATATGTAAAATATTCTCTGTATACCAGTGACCCAGAAGTACAATGGTGTGTAGGCAGGGGGTTGATATTCTTTTCACTGAGTGATTCAAACGTGGGCCCTACTCATGGTTTAACCTGACAAGCCCCCCCCCCCCCCCCCGTCCACTCCAACTTACCCGAGAAACCTCCCTCAATAACTAAAAAAAACAGTAGGTAGCTTTCATTTCTTTTTTCCTTCTCTACCCTGTTCTACATGTACTCTAATCGACTCGACTCTTCTCTTTTCTACTCTACTCTACTCTACTTTACTTGACTCGACTCGACTCTACTTTACTCGACTATACTCTACTCGACTTTACTCTTCTCTACTCTCCTCTCCTCTACCCTACTCAACTCTAATCGACTCTATTCTATTATATTCTACTCTACTCCACTTAAATCTTCTCTACTCAATCATACTCTATTCTATTCTACTCTTCTCTACTATATCCTCTACTTTACTCTTCTTTACTCTACTTTACTCTTCTTTACTCTACTTTACTCGACTCTACTCTTCTCTTATCTAAATTACTTTACTCTACTCTCCTCCTCTCTGCTCTTATTTAATACATTCTACTCTACTCTACTCTGCTCTTCTTTAAATGACTCGTGTATACTCTATTCGACTCTACTTTACTTGACTCAACTTTACTCTATAATCGACTTTACCCTAATCTACTATACTATACTATACCCGATTCGACTATACTCTACACTACTCTATTCTACACTAATTTACTCTACTCTACTTTACTCTGCAGTTCTCTACTTTACTCTACTCCACTCTACACTACTCTCATCTACTCTACACTACTCTACTCTACTCTACTCTGCTCTACCCTACTCTACTCTACACTACTCTACTCTACTCTACTCTACTCTACTCTACTCTACTCTACTCTACTTCTAGCTATTCTACTCTACTCGGTTCTACTCTTATTTTATTTTCCTTTGTTTTCTTTTTTCTCTTCTCTTCTCTTCTTCTTATTTCTATTCCTTACAATTATATTTTTTGCTGGAGGACACTTTATCCCGATGGCATATCCGCCAAATCCACGAATATGCCTCTAAGATAATTATCATCCCGCTTGTACAAAGAGGAAGGAGCACTCATTAGAACCTAATATCCTTAATTAATATAGGCGAAAGACTACCCGACAGTGATTTGCAGTTCTTCACTCCGTACTCAGAAAGTTATCTGGGTTCATCAACATTTAGTGAGACCTCTCACTGCACCTCACCTTCAGATAATTTGTTGAAATTAGTTGGCAAGGAGCCTACAAGTTCAGCTAGAAACAGATTTTTAACTACCTCAATAATCCCTTTGTAAATTTTGCAGAAGGTTTACAAATATCAAGCAATTGCAAACCATTTTATATGCCGTAGAGCAGCGAGTCCAAGGGCTCGGTTAATGAACCAGGGCTTCATGGAAGACCACTTTTCTGTACGGGACGAACTAATTAATTAATTAATTAGTAAGTAAGTAAGTAAGTAAGTAAGTAAGTAAGTAAGTAAGTAAGTAAGTAACCACCTAACTAGCTAATTTACTAACTAACTAACTAATTAATTAACTAACTAGCTAACTAATGCATATATCGTCTTATTTTATTCCCAGTACAAAAAGTCCAGTCGGAATATTATACCATGCACTGCCATTAAAACTAGCTACCTATACATTCCAAACATTCATTTAACTGTTACATCGTCACAAATTTTGTACGGATTCCCCCCCCCCCGGGGGGGGGAAGGGGGGGGAGTTTTTGCTTAGAGCGATGCAAAGGAGTATATGAAGTTGCAGCATAACGGTAGGGAAGAAAATAAGGAATTATGTTATTGGGAATATCTTGCTGAATCATTGCTTCATTAATGAACTGTCGTCTGAGAATAATGGCCAAGGATCCCTCCTCGGAATGAAGGATAAAGATTCACTTACGAAAACATTTCTCGGCACCTCCCTAACTAAGTACCTTACCAGGGGCGGTGCCACGGGGGAGGGGTGGGGTGTGTTCAATTTGTCCCCCTTTTTTCATTTGGCTAGTAAACATTTTTTTTGGCTAGCAAAAAAACCCCATGTTTTTGGTCATCGACGGCCCCCTGCACCCCGCTTGTCGGATGATGTTTGGCTTGAAATTTGGCAGGTTAAAAAAATTGGAGGGCAAAAAAATGGTTTTGGTCTTCGTAGACCATAGACTAATAGGGATGTTTGAACACTCAAAACATCCCCCTGCGTACGCTTATGCTTTTCGGTCAACAGTGTCCATTTTTTTTAAAATTATGAACAACGTAAATCTTTGTAAATACATATCGGGGGTCTATTTGTGCATATTACACATATTAAGCATTTTGCATAATACTTGTATTCTTGTTTATCATGTAAGATTTACATAAGTTCTTGTTAAACAAATGTTTTCCATTATTTTGGAGAAAAACATTTGGTCAGGCAGTATTTACGCCAAAAATTTGAATTTCCTATTTAACATAATTATTTACATAATATTTGCAATTTTCTTTTTCAGTTAAAAATTACACAACAAATTGTGGAGTTCCTATTCAACAAAATGATTTACATAATTTTTGTAAAATGTACTTTTTAGGTAAAATTTACACAACAAATTGTGGAGTTCCTATTTTACATAATGATTTACATAATATTTGTAAAATTTGCATGTTTGGTAAAATCTACCAAAATGTTATGCAAACATGGTTTACATAATATTTGTAAAATTTACTTCTTAGGTAAAATTTACACAAATTGTGGAGTTCCTATTTGACCTTTTTTTTTAAACTTAATTTTTGTAAAGTTTTTTTCTGTGTGTAGGTTGTCGGATGATGTTTGGCTTGTAAATTGGCAGGTAAAATGTTTTTTGGCGGGCAAAATTTTCGCTGACAGATTTTTCGCCCCTCCTAAGATTTTACCCTGGCGCCGCCCCTGTACCTAACTTCTACAAGAAAACATCGAAAACTCTAATGATGCAGGCGACGTAAGATAATTGGCACCGAGACAGACCAAAACATCGTCATAATCTGTGAAGCTCAAACTTCGAAATATACCGGACTTGAAGTTACATAACATTTCCCCAAAGACTTAAAACTCGTATTAACTGTCTGTAGGTCACGAAAATAAAAACAGGTAGATTAACGGAATATCCTTGTGTGTAACTTGTTAGATTGAAGATACGGCACAAATACGCGGTTGCATTGCGAGTTTACAAATGATGCTTTAAATCACCTTTATAACTGTTTCTGTAACTTTGGTAAACACTGTATTAACAAATCCGCAAAGATATTGAATATTTATTTAAGTCCGAAAATACCAAAAAAAAAAAGATATATAAATTGTGGCATAACGCCCAAGTAGTTACTTGATAGGTATAATAGGCCTGATGAGTAGACCTAGTCCTCCACGTGAAGCTAGGAGGTATGGTCTCGATGTGACCACACTGTAACAGTGCAAGCGAGTTTCGATTTATTTTGCTTGTGATTAGTCTGTCATTTAGCTTTAATACACACCTCAGTAAAAGTGCTCAAAACCTGTGAGTATGTTTATATCTGCTGCACTTTGACAACTTTTCTACATGGCCCCATTTTCGTAAACACTAAAACCTGTACTCGGTGTTATTTTGTTGACTAATTAGAATATGCATATTTGATTTAAATAAAAATCAAAAACCAATATGCAGGAACGTATTGATTATCTTGGAATCAAGAGAGGTTGCCTTTGATGGGTACTGACTTGTGGTATTGAGGACCTAAATCCGGGGCCTATATAAATTTCAGTTATAGGGTTGGGTGTAAGATCATTTTCATGTGATTATAGGGTTACTATAGTCCATTTAGCGTCGTGGTCTAGTGGAATTTGTCTATATGAAGAGCTTAGTTCCAAAAGCCGCTAAATCCATTTTCACCAAAAATGAGTTATTAACATCAGCACATTTGATACCTACTAATCTTGTTACAGTCCAAAGTGGAAGTCAAATTCCACGAGCAAGTACGAAGTACCTGGGGTTCAAGTTTCATTTTTCCATAGACGTGTGTACAAATTCAGGCAAAGAATTGCATTTTTCTCCGAAGTTACTAAAGTGGATTTAGCACCTTTTGGAACTAAGCTTTTCATATCTTGTGAGAAGCTCCCGAGTCGAGCTTTAGTCATGGCGGTGTGTGCTTTGGTAAATCAACAAGGACGCAATTTTAGGGTTAGTTGTAAGATCAGTTTCATATGATGATAGGGTTACTATATCACAAGACCAGAGGTTGGTCCATTTAGCGTCGTGGCCTAGCGGAGGAGACATTTGTGAGAAGCTCCCGACTCGAAATTTGGTCATGATGGCGGTGTGTTCTTTGGTAAATCATTTAGGAAGCGAAACTGGGCATCGGCGTGTGGAGATCAAAACATTTTTTTTTCAAAAAGAGAAGGGTACAAATCCCGTGAGATGACCACCTGTCTTATACCGCAGTGTGATGAGCATGATTTCATATCCGCATAAAACAATCACAATGCTCATTAAAGGCAGGGGATCTCTTTTGTATGCCTAAAAATCAACATTGTGTAAATACAATGGCATTTAGAAGAAAATGCCATCTGGGAACCTTTAGCAAAATGTAGGAGCTAAAAACTCAGTTTTAGTGGAATTATAGTGACTGTTAGACTGATATTTGAATTTTTTCTCGCGAGAAAAAAATTCCTTCCATAGAACATACACTAAACGGCTATTTTTTTCTTTTGCATTTTTCAAATTGTAGGCAATCACTGACCCCCAGATTTCACAGACATGCTCTTCATTAATAGCCTAAGGGCATGGGTTATCTTTTCCTGGTCTGCGGGGATGTTTGCAAATGAGATTCACTGCCTTTAAGGGCCCGATTGGACATTAGCCAGTTATAAGGCTTGGGTGTATGTGCCAAAAGCAAAAGAAGTCGATCAATCAGTTCGCTTGATTTTTACTGGAATATGGTATATAGTGTTCAGATTAATCTTCGCATCTGCACGAATTGTAGAATAACTTGCACTTTTGAAAAATGACTTATTATTAATAAAAGTGTAATGATCAGAATTATATACCATAAATCGTGTCCTAATCACTACAATATGTGTAAAATTCCAGGTCATTTTTTGTGTAATTCATTTCTATATCGCGTTAATAGATTCCCTTCTTAACCCTGAACCGAATATTCAATATGTCATAAAACGTGACCCATTTTCACGAAAGGCTTAAAAGGTCGTAAAAATGAATATTGAGATAAGAAAAATAGAAAAGTAGGTACAGGTGTTAAGCAGAAATATCTACAGATATGTTCAAACATTGCATGTTAGATATTCTAACTACCTTATGTCAGATATCAATGCTCCAAAATACTTATATAGATATTGGATGCCACTTGAGTGGTATATCGTAGATATTGCATTCAGAAAGCATACATATTGCACGAGTCGAAGACGAGTGCAATATTTATGCTGAGAATGCAATATCTACGATATACACGAAGAAATCCAATATTATTATTATTATACATACAAATTTGAGGAAATATGCCAGAATAATTTTTTTTTACAATTTCATCGATAAATGCAGGTAAAGCTAGCTCTGTATAGCATTTCAACTCACGCACTCATCCCTCTCTTTACGCGAACTTATCGCGCACTTCATCGCGTATCAGTAATGCGCACCGTTGTCATGGTTGTTTCGCGCTCGCGCTAACGCAGAGTGAGATATTGGCCTCGCAGAGTTGAATATTGTAACAATATTGCACTCATTTTCCCCATTGATACGAGTAACGTAAAATACATAGGATAGCTAATATGCTAACAATATTGCATGCCAGCAAGCAAACCTCTGTGGAAGGATAATCAATACAAGGTTTTATTGTATCGAAAAGTGGCTTGTATGTGTAATAATTAAGTTTATTTCTCAACCGTCTTGTAGCTTAAGAGATTGCGACTTTATAAGGTTATCAATTGTGGCATCTCAAAAATTAAGGTAGCTTTATTTTCTTCTAGAAATATATAATCCTGAACTATTAATGTTTTAATACGATGCAAGTATTGACATTGATTCAACATGATAGAATGTGCTAAAAGTGATTCTTTATTCAGTCAAAAATATTCGTCTATTGGTTATTGTTACTTACAGGATAGTTATACTGATAAGAAAATTGAAGGAACATGATTCCCCAAATGTTTAAATCAAGGAATTGTTTTTCTGTTTGATAACCACTCATACCAAGACGTCATTCTAGCCGGTCTTTTAAGGGTAGGTAAGATTTTATTTCATATTCAACATCAATGCAGTAATGTTATTTCCTTTAGTTGTTTTATGTCAGTGCCATATTTTCCTATCAAGTACGCTTTCGTAAAAGGGGTTTGTTTAGTTGATTATCATGACAGTTTTTAAACAGGGTCGTTGACTCGTTTTTTTAAAGTTTCTCTCGCGTCCTCGTTGTCATGTTTATCCTCTATAACTTGACATCCGCAGCTGGCAGTAAGCTGTTGATACGACCTAGATTAACAAGATACACAATGATTTCCTGTATATTCTACAGATTTTATAGTTAGCACACAGAAGCTGGGAGGAGAGGGGTGATGAACGCTCAGATTAACTCTTAACATGCCGAGCCTTTTTCAAAATGCTACAAAGTTGAACAACTTTTGGAGTGTAAAGAAAAATAGGTTCAACTTTGCACCTTAAAGGTGAAGACCAATGTCACACTGGGAACACCTTTATGGGCGAAACTTTTGCACCTTTCAGACCTTTAAAGGTGCAAAGTTGCGCCTTGAACAGTGTACCCAGTGTGAAAGGTGCAAAGTTGCACCCGTAAAGGTGCTCCCAGTGTGACATTGCTAAAGGTGCAAAGTTGAACCTATTTTTCTTAGTGTGTGTTGTGTTAACTTCCAACAGCTACGGTATAACTTTTTACACATGCATTTTGGAGGAAAGTGTTGTGTAAAAAGGTTGTAGATAAAAGTATACACTTTCTAACAATGTAACTTTTATTCTAATATTGATAAGATTTATTATGTTATGATAACTTTTGTGAAGTATTATATTTTGAAATACTACTAGATATCCACAAGTACATATCAAATGTGAATTTTGTTTGAATTTGTTGGAAAATATCCCATGTGAACAAATTACTTTTATACGTGATTACGTAGGGCTGTCCGTTGAAAGAAAACACAACTTGTATTATTGATATACATTTTATAGTATTAACACTTATTTAGAAGGTACAATTTGTGGCACAACATGGCACCAGCGACAAGATAAGAGGTATCCCACCCAGTCCCATAGCTTTTAGGCAAAAAGACTTATGTTATTCACAGAATTTCTTTAGTGATACATGTATGCAGGTATTAAATGGGTTAAGATAATCTTGGTTCAAGTTGATTTAAGTTTAGTTTCATTAGAGATGGGTCAATCAGAGGGAATTTATCATTATGTACTGAATTTTGTTAATGATGTTTTGGTAATAGTATCAGTTAGCGCATAATACTAGTCTCAGCAGCATCAACTTCAGGATTAGGAACAATGTCATTCGGGGACTAAGAGTAGGGTTTTTTTCTTTCTTTTTCGGGCATACACATACCTTTTTTTCTGGATCTTTGTTTTTTTGATATCGGTAATTCATCTTAAACTACAATCAATCAATCAATCAATCAATCAATCAATCAATCAATCAATCAATCAATCAATCAATCAGTCGATGTACTACTACTACTACTGCTACAGTACTACCACTACTACTAGTACTACTACTACTACTATGTACTACTACTGCTATTGTACTATTACTACTACTACTACTACTACTACTACTACTACTACTACTACTACTACTACTACTACTACTACTACTACTACTAGTAGTAATGGCAATTATTATAATAACAAAACTACTACTGCTAATGATGATAATAATAATATATTAAAGCTCCACGTTAACCATTTGTTTTACCTACGTTTATTTTTAGAATCAGTTTTGGTTTTAATGTCCCTTGTTGAGAGATGCCCAAGGTAACATCTTCACATAAAACTGATTGAAGAACATGTGGTACGTGTGGTATTTAAAGTATTTTAAGGCGGATCCCATCCCATGCTAAGAATTAGCGGATTCTTACCCCCTCCTCAGTTTATTGCATTTGTATCTATTTTCAGACCTAAATTTCGTTTATTTTCGAAGAAGGTATAATATCAAATGTCAATACTGTCAAATGTCACGATATAAATCTCACGTGGCCTAATATGTAAGATTCTAAATGTCGTAATAACTGAGGACTGATCGAAGGCGAGTTTTGACATTACCGTATATGCATGCTATGAAATTCACGAACTGCACGTTTTCAAAACCTCGATATAAACGTTTGAATTTTCTTCGTAAATATTTCTGCTTATATAGACGTGCGTATCTCAGTGTTCTATGGAAATCACAATACTCACCGATACGAAGATAATGCATAAGATACACATAGACCTAGTGTTTTAGAATTACCGTGTATCAGATTTAAGAAAGGAATAAACGCTTGTTTTCGAAATAAAATATAAACCCCCGGTATCGCGAACTGTTGTAACATTAATGTGTCTAAAACCCCTTTTATAGTGCGCGCCGACTTTACCCCGCTTCAGAAGCGGTTAAAGTTTTGTGTAATTTAATGTAGTACATTTCCTCATCGTCTACTAATGATTCTTTATTAAAACCAATTGAGAATAAATTATTTAAATTTACTCACGAGGTTTCATATTTGTTGATGTTATTCTAATTATCAAAATTAGGGGAAATTTACAAAGCCTGTTTCAGGATTCTCTATACATCTAGATTTATTTATCGTAATTGGTTTGGAAAATGCTTTTACTTTATGCTGATGACTTAAAAAGTTGCCAAAAGAGTTTTAAAAATATCGTCAATTTATGCTTTTTATAACTTCATAATGGGCAAATCCGTATCAGTGACGTCAACGACATAAAATATTTTTTTTTTATATTGTCCTGGGAGTCATTAATAGATTCACCGATCACGACCAATAAATTTGGATTCTAATGACATCATGTATGCTCTGATGTAAACACAGTTCACGACATCAGTTTACGGCAACGATGCCAAATTTGAGCTGGGGAAGGATCAAAAAGAATAATGCTCCTACGATTTTATCGCCGGTCAATTTAAGAGTGGGTATTTAAGGCAATTCGATCCGGTTCTGCCAAGAATCGTTCACAATTAATAAGTCGTGATTCATTCAGGGTTGTGAGCCGATCGGAATGCATATAAATGTCGCACGCAAGGTCGAACGAAAGATGAAAATAGCAACCGCACTGCACTTTATACTTCCCAAATAATCATTATTGAAGTTCAACGACCTAGCCAACAATTTCAGACAAAGATTCGGTAGACATCTCTCAATTAAATGAACAAGAAGGTGTATAATATATGTTATATTATAACAAGTGGAATTTGTGGAATGTGGTAAATTACATTTGATTGTGGTCAATGACTGAAGTACTTTTACGTTAAAGACAAAGAGCATATATATCTCCCACAGAGTCTATTCTCTGAGAGATGATTTTATGATTTTGGTCAAATCCATTGGATTGGCACGTACGCTTGTGGTTCCACTCACCTTGACAAAATTGTCAATGAGACATAAAAACACGATATGAAATGACATAAACTAGTCTGAAATATTCCCTTGTCATTTGTCAATATGAAATGTTTGACAACATCATCAAAGCTATTGAAATTGTATCGAAATTCTACACTTCAAGTTGCAGTATATGCGTCAGTTTATGTGTCACTCTAATCATTCAACATGATATTATCATCTAAGACTCTACTCATGTTTCTACATGGCCTCGTAATAGATTCAAGCGCGTAATCCAGTCCCTCTTTTGCCACCTTCAAAGCAAAATCTACCTGTTCGCGTAATGACAAGCGTTCAAGACACGCTGCATGCTCACGACTATTATATACAGATACAATATTTTATGAACACACGCACTCTATCTGATCAACAATCGAAACTGATTCAGGAAAAAACAAGATGAAAAAGCTCAGCAGGATACTTAAAACCACACTTACCAATAATGCACAGCCAGAGAGAAACGTAAAAAGCCGTCATTTTGTCCTGTATTCGCAGCGTTCCTCCGTACGTAAAGACGCTATCTGGTGAGCAGTGTCTTTATGGGTGATAGTGTGGGTCACTTGGTCGAGCAATTGAATTCTTCCGATATTTTCGCGACGCCCTGCGACACTACAGCTCCCCAATTACGACACAGTCATTCTTAAACTACCTTGAAGCTAAACAGTCACTATCTGACGACATCCATTTACCTTCAACAAAACTCACTGCTACCGGGCACCAATTTCGCGCCGACTCTGAGGAATAAGGCTACTTCGTGTTTCGGTTCGAATTCAGATAAACAACAAGGCAACGTTTTGTTTTTGAATGACTAACAACAAAGAGTTTGGTTCACCATCCGTGTTATTTTCATCGCGATGATTTCTGTTGTTGCGGACGATTCCTCTTTAAAACAAATCGTTTGCCAAATCGTTAATGTATAAGCCATTAAAAACAGCACGATAACGGGAAAGCAATGGACGTGAGATGACAGATAACCCAACTATCTAACTCCTCGCAGCTTCTCTGCCTCGAAATTATCAACTTCCGCGAGTTGGCTCCAACCCCCGAAGTCCATGCAGACGACACTCATATACCGCTGGACAGGCTCATTCGTGGTTGTCGCACGGTAGGGGAGGGGAGTAAATTGCACCTTGGCGCAGAGAAAACGCAATCGACCCGAATCGAAATGTGACCCTAAAAAACCGCTGTGGGTATATCTGAGAGTATTAGATGTCTTTATTACCAATTATAACGCCTGTTTCTGGCTATAATAATTCTTCAGGTGTAACTAGAAGGCGGCATTTTGCGCCACTACAGACGGACAAAGATCACTGAGATCAAGGCTAAACGGAGAGCAATGTGACCAGTGGGGACCTTAAATGTATTCTTGGTATCTTATAAATCAGCCTTTTGCGATCATCGCCAAAATAACATTTTATGAATTTCACGCTTGTAATTAAATTGCCGCAAAAGGCGGGCTGCTGTCGCCACAACCAGTTACCAAACAAAATTTCTTTGTATTTATAAGAACAGCGAGCGTAATATAAAACTATTATTGATGTTTTAATTTTTGATTGTTTTTTTTTCTTTCATAAGACTCTGTGGTGGCAAACTGTATTTAATCATTCTCATTCTACATTTGTGTCGTGTCAATACGGTAATTATGTTAAAAATACGGAGTACATATTTCCATGTCTTGATACGTGAATAAATTGCGACATTTTCTGCTTGCATAAGCCAAATTGAAATTGACAAAATTAACAGATAAGTTACAAAATACTTATTAAACACAATGTTTAATCTTTTTTTTAAAATTTGAATCATTGGGTGGATAGCCAGCTCAGCAAAAAAAAAACATATATAGGCCTATATATATATATATATATATATATATATATATATGG
>JZLH01S0210649.1:37597-48606 GCA_001188425.1 Eucidaris tribuloides
TGCGGCTCAGACGATAGGAGGAATGGACTAGGCATATCTGAAGAAAGCTCGAAACTCTACGAAGGTAAAGATAGAACTCAAAATGTAAACATAACATAAGCCTGACATCATTAACATTGCGAGATATGATGACGTAATAATAAATGCGTTAAACTTCCCGGGTGCGTGCGCGCATTTTATTGCACCAACAAAGCGCGCTGCGATGTGCGGTGCACGCGCTAGATGTGATGTTTCTGCATGTGCGCTGCCCCATCAATGCAATGATACACTAATAATTTACTACCAACACTTTTGATTCAAAAAGATAAGTATCCTCTTTCAATAAATCTGATGAGAGGGTTAGGGTAAGCCATAGTTTTCTTCAAATATCACAGCACCAAAAAGTGTGTTCACAAAACGAAGACCGAAGACTGAAGATCGAAGACCGAAGACAGATATTCAGTTTGATATTAAAAACAAATTGATGAAAGTAACTGTTCACGGAGAACGCTATTTAGTAAAGTAAAATAAATGAAGAGAATTTAAGAAAACTGTTCTCTTTTTTAAAGTCTTCGGTCTTCGTTTTTCGTTTTATGCTCACTTAGTAGGGTGTGTATGAAATGAAGACCGAAAACTGACAACATTTTTCTTAAATTCTGTTCATTTATTTTACTTCACTAATAAATACCGTTCTCCGGGAAAAGTTACTTTCTTCAATTTCTTTTTAATTTCAAACTGAATATTAGTCTTCTGAATCGGTATTCGATATTCGAACATCGGTCTTCGGTCTTCGGCTTTCGGTCTTCGGTCTTCGGTCTTCGATCTTCGGTCTTCGGTCTTCGGTCTTCGATCTTCGGTGTTCGGCCTTCGGTCTTCGGTCTTCGATCTTCGGTCTTCGGTCTTCGGTCTTCGGTCTTCGATCTTCGGTCTTCGGTTTTCGATCTTCGATCTCCGTTTTGTCAACACCCGCACCAAAATGTAAAACGGCAGACAACCTGTATCAACCTGTCGGCATCCTGTATCGCTTATTGACAGAGGCATTAAAACTGCACACTCATTATGAACCACGACGAATCCTTTGTTGCCGAAATTTAATATTTCCTATTTAGTATACCGATTCCCTTCACTTCTTACCACTGGATCTATTACAGGGGTTCTGGGATTGATGCAGAATTTGATATCTGCCTAGCGGCTCAACAACGTCTACACGAGACAGACTGGAATGGAAGTGCCTGCGAAAGGGAACATTATAATAGATGTATGACTGGCAGTTCTTAACAACAACAACAACAACAACAACAGCAACAACAACAACAACAAAATGATTATACTCAACAGTCGTCTGTTGTCTGGGAATCTGTGAAATTCTCAGTAATGGCCAGTTGCCAATTTCTCATTTTTTAAATGTATTTTAGCACATTTTCCAAGTAAATGCACATATTGCATGCTGGTCGTTAAACTTGACAGTATACGCATGAGTTTCATGACCTGGGATTTAAAGAATCGTCAAATCCTCAGCTTCGACCTTTAATCTTTTAAAACATGTTGAGTCACAGAAAACGTCTAGAATTAAACTCCGTGGAAGCCTCGAGAGGCAATAACTGTCATATTGGGTCAAAGGCAACGCCCAAACGAGGCTGATGTGTTTATTTGTGGAGATGCTGCATGGGAAATGACATCTAACCATATCTACGTAGGGGAACATCATTGGGGAACCATGAGGAAGCACTCAGCAAAGTTATGTTCGTGCAGAGACGTATAGCACTATCTCCACCCCACCCTCATCCCCCATCCACCATCCCCAACCCCCACACTCACAGTCGAATCCGCCACGTACTGTGTGATTTTAATGCCTGAATATTGACGTGTTCTGTGCGTGTCTTCGGTTCTCGTTATCTTGGAGAAGAACATTTCCAATGGACTTGAGATTAGTCCATGAAAACGGAACGTTTACAGTATGTTTCCCTTAGAAATGGCATAACATTACTTGAAGCATGGTAGGGTCCATGATTGAAGTAAAGAAACGATTATTTTAAAAAAAATATTATTATAACAAAACCTCCTTATATTCTAGAGGCTGGGTCAAGAGTTCTGTTAGCTTGCGTTACAAGCTTTCAAACTATTGTACGTATACAATCCAAGGTCTTAAATTTTTCCCGGTCAACCCAGCGCCGAAAAGTGAAAACATTTTTCATCCAATCCTGTCATCTAACGTTGTCATCAGCTTATTTCGATATTTTTAACGTGTTTTTTTCAGAAGTTTTTAATCTCTGCATTCAAACGAAACGAATAAATTAGAGATTGTATGTACACAATAAACCATGTCTTTTTTTAATATCGTTATTAAATTAAACGTGACAGCAAAACCTTTAAACAGCTGTGAGGCCAATACTATGAGCTCACTGCGTTTATTGATGGACCATTGGTGTTAATTGTATTCCTTTGAGATAATGAAACAGTTACTCATTACAATGACGGGTCGTTAATTTGTCAAAAAAGGACATTTATTTACTCGGCAACGACGGCTGTCAGCATGAGCTAGTAGTTAATAGGATAAAATTTGACGGTGGCCAAAACGCTGGATTGTATCAATCTTGAGTGTCCTTGACATGTAATAATTTGCATCGAATTTATGTCTTTTTAAAAGGGTGTTTTTTGTCGTAATTTTCACGTGAGTTAGATTTTTGAAATTTGTGATTGGCGACACATGTTACCATTGACAGGTTTGTGACTACCATTGGCCATTGATTCCTCACTGGTGGCGCTCTTTATGATAGAACATCTGGATAGTAATTTTTATGCTTGTTTGAACTTTTTAAGTTGTCAAGTTTGGGATCATTCTGTTTATATATCAACTTTTATATCAAGGCATAAATCTGACATTTTCAAAGACCCCCCAAATGAAAAATGTCTGGAACTCCATCGACCATTAAATCGAGGAAATATGATAGAGTTTACTATCTGGGACACAAATATAACTACTGTGATAGTGATAATTTCTCATTCAAAACAGAAATCCTCTGTAAAATAATAGTTTGATGACCATATAATATATCACTTGCAGGTATACTGTTTTCGAGCGTCTTACAAATTGATTAAAATTGGAAAATATGACAAAATATAGGAAGAATCACTCGTCTTAAATTAGACAGATCTATCTGCCAGATTGAACCCAGGTTTTTTTTTTTAAAGTTGGTCGTAGTAATTTCTTCTTCTGATTCTTCTTCTTCTCCTTCTTCTTCTTCTTCTTCTTCTTCTTCTTCTTCTTCTTCTTCTTCTTCTTCTTCTTCTTCTAGATTATTAATTATTAGTAATTGTAGTAGTAGTAGTAGTATAGTAGTAGTAGTAGTAGTAGTAGTAGTAATAGTAGTAGTAGTAGTAGTAGTAGTAGTAGTAGTAGTAGTAGTAGTAGTAGTAGCAGTAGTAGTAGTAGTAGTTGTTGTTGTAGTATGTAGTACCATCATCATCGTCGTCGTCACATTAGTAGTAGCAGTGTAGCAAGTAGAAGTAGGCGTTGTATAATAAAATAATTTGGTGTTTTGTTTTGTTTTTGCTGTCACCGATTGTCCTAACAATATGACCATAACATCCTAATAATAGCATTATTCCCATTTTCTCTTGTCTGCAGGTAACATCTGTTTCAATCCTGCCAAGAGTCCGACCATTTTTCTCTTTCTTTACTTTTGGTTCTCCCCGTCACGAAACAAAAACAAATAATATACTCAACAAACTCATAGCAGGTAGTAACGATGGGAACTAATAACTAAATAATCTACTGATAGCAATATTTCGTAATACGTGGTGGACGTGCTTTCTTAATCGATAATTTGTTTGTTGAAATAAAGTATGATTATTTTCCCCTCTTATACCATACTCGCTGTCGCCGGATGAAAATATTACGTTTCCTTGTATAAATAATTATTCACAGTTTGCATCGTTACCTAGCAACGCCAGAAATTGACGAGAAATATTGTCAGACATGATAGCCAACATCCTGTTATATTTTGGGAATTTGGAATGACGAGGAAGGTTGTTTGAGGAGGGGAGGGGGGATTCGGGGGTTTCCTTCAAAAAGGGAAATCCAGCGCTAGCGGTTATGACGCCGCAAGCAAAATTTGCAATTCGGAAATATTAAATAAACAAAAAAGTAGCAAATCAAGACGAGCATGCATGATACTAGTGCTCAGTGTTCAGCGTAAGTAGTCTGGCCCGTGGCACCCCTAGGGACAAGCCGTTGTCCCCGTGAGAGTTATATACAAGGAAGAGCAAACTGCATACACTTGTTTGAAATTACTTAAAACCACTATGAGTTTAAAGAGATAACTTTCTTCAAAAAAAAAATGAAAACAAGATAAAGTGTGTCAGTCGCCCTTCTTTTTTTTTTTTTGTAGAGAATGTGTACGGTATGTGACTTGCACGTGTGCGCCTGCCAGAATGCTATTAGCAAGTGCTCTAAGCAGAATGGCGTTTGACAGTAAATTGCTTGTCACGTGACAACCATTGGCTTATTTTTTATGAATCAAAGTATTGTGATCTTTTAAGTCATGCTAAAAGTATGTTAGGCAAAAATATGGAATAAGGGTTTTTTTTTGTCAAGTTAGAGGCAATTTACTGCTTATAGCACTTGCTAACGACTTTTTTACCAATCCTATCTGGCAGTACTTTTGTATTTTTTATGAACGATATACCGAAACTAAACAGTCGGTAGAGACATTAAGACGACACAATTTCATTTTATATTCTCTATTCATGTTCATATTTACATTCTCTAGTCAATATGCAATGTGCAATTTTAAAATCGCCAACATAAAGGAAGTCAGAACGATGGTCAGTAAAATCCTGTATTTCTAAGTGAAATAATATGCTTTGAAACAAAGCGCTTGCTTAAAACAACCAGCTAGGCCTTATTACGCAAAGTTCGCTCATTTTTAGTCCAAGAATCGAATATCATTTACCAAGACAAAACAGACTACCATTTGGTTTGTGGTTGGATGTGGATTAAACATAGTTTGCCCAGACATTGTTCGAACAAACAACATTAATAATGGTTTACATTAGTGTCATTCCTTCTTGACTTCACCGCTGCCTGTATGTGTCATCATTAATGAACAAACATTCATATTAAGTATTCTGACGAGTCAATTAGCCCGTCAATCAATTAATCCACACTACAGTAATTCAATTACCGGTGTAGTGTGTAATGTGAGTTTTGTACTACACAGAAACACGTGCCAAAATACATGTACATATCTTTTATAATATGGCATTGCTTCCGAGTTGGCCTGAGCAGCGAAAAACTAACTCTATAATTATGTTTCCTTTATATTTTAGGTTACCATAGCGCTAACACACATAGCCCCATGTTTATAGGTAAAACTCTCAATTTGCATAAGTTGAAAAAGGTTTAGTTTAGTCTCAACAAACAATGAGAAAACAAAAACAAAAATTGTTGTAAGCTTATTTTACCAAGTGATTCTCGACGTTCGGAGATGTTGCGTGAAATGTGCACTGGGAGGGGGGGGGGGGGGTTACTGAGCATGTCACCATATCTACTAAAATTCCCACCATTCGCATTATAATCATCATTGCTCTTCTCAACATATTCTGATCAATTGTGTTATCACAGCACACTCTTTTCCTGCAGAATTTTAAACGTATAGCCTACAATGGCCCTCAGATCGAAAATAGCAAAGCATTTAGTTCAACGATATAAAAGTCGAATGGGCGACTGAAATGTTTTTAATGCTCCCGAGAAATTGAGAAAGGTGAAGAATACTCATCACATTGTGATTGTTTTCATTTATTTTTGAAGGGAAAAATAATCTTAAAAGAGCTTAAAGGTTAGTGACATCATTGGGAACACTTGAAAATGCCTCAAGAACCAAATGAGTTGAAATATATACTAGCTGTTCACTAGCAGATGTGGATGTCCCACCTGGGAGATTTGCGGTTGTCTGTAATTTGGTTTTACTTAAGGAGAATCAAGCGATAAACATACGAGTATCTTATTCTTTTGACCGGGTAGGGAATAAAAATAAGCCCCATAGAGAGCCTACACAGCAGGTTTCCAATGGCTACCTAGTGATCATTGACATTGAGTTTGTTATTAAGAACTGACGTGAACGTTGACTACAAGATTTTCACAGGAGAAGCCTTGCAATTAGTATTACTTGATTCTAGAGTAGTATCAGCCCAAGTTGAGACTACCCCCAATCATGTCAATTTTACTTTAAGCTTTCCTGTGTGACAATGAAAAAAAAATCGACGAAATTCCAATGGTAATAATGACACGTCTATAATACATTTTTTCCGAAGTGGTCTGAATGAATAAATATTAGCAGCATTTGCAAAATTTAGGATATATATCTATGGTTTCAAAAAATTCCTTGAACGATTATAGCTCTATGGACATTACGTGTACTGATTGGTGCATGTTTTCGACTTCGGCAAGTTAAGAGTTAATTATTGGCTGTTGTACTGTAATAGCACCTAAAAAAATTACTTTTTGCCTTACACTGAGGGATGCAATGTGGTGTGAACATTTCTGTTAATATTTCAGTTGTCCATTCTAATGAGAACGTAATTATGTCAGTCACGAAGAATATTATTTCATATCATTTTATATGCAAGTAAAATGCCCCACGTCGTATCATGAAACATTGTTGTTTTCTTCGAATATGAATCATTTTACTGCATTTTTCAAAGTTAACATTTATCTTAGTTTCTGGAAGGTTTAATGATGAGGAATTTAAAAAAGGGAAATAAAACTTGATTGCCTGTCATTCTATAACTATTTTTGTAGGTAGGGCTGTTGTTATGAGTAAAGTATGTCATCACTCTGCACGCAAGGGAACAGTATTGTTTTCGTCATCTTTGTTTATTTGTTTGTTTGTTTGTTTGTTGTTTGTTTGTTGTTTGTCAGTAAGCCTAAATTACGCACCATGGCAACACAATCACCGTTGATGGCGCATGCCCTAAGAATGTTTGACATCATGGAGACCGGAACGTGAATCAGTGAGTGGGGTGCTATAGCGGGGTAGCGAAAAAATGGATGGTAAATCTAGATATTTAGTAGTAATATACATAATGGATATACCGTTACTTGAAAACAACGTGCATATATCGTCAAATCGAAATGACATGGGATTAAACATAAATTTACAAACAAACAAACTTCCATCGCATTCGATTTGAATAGAGTCGATCTACTGGCCATGCTGCGACTGTGTTGGTCACTGTATGTTTCAAGCGGAACAGTTCGTACCCTCATTCGGTGCTTCAAGGAAAAAAATGAATAGATTTGAAGTGTATACATTTTGTAAATATTACGTGAGATAATAAATCATAACTCATATCCTTTATTTACGTTATATACGGAAGGATGGAAACGATAACACGAGGTTTGTATTGGCATTATTTAATATAGAAATGCAGGAAATCACAAATTACGACTTAGTAATAGGCTAACATTGTAGTAATAGGCTAACATTGTAGAGCTTCAATTTTAAAGCCCAAGTTTAGGATATATGAGTTATACCCCATCTGAAAGGGTAGACTCTGCTCTTTGGATGCTATTATGTAAAATATAGTCGAAAATCTCGGGGGTCCCCCCCCCCCGAGATTTTTTTATTAATTAATAACAAAAAAAACACCTAAAGACATTCAAAATCTATTATTGCAGGGTTATGACTTTGGGGCATAAAGCTTTCAAATAAAAAAAAAAATCCCCAAAACTAAACTTGGGCTTTAAACTAATTGTCAAACTTTGATTATCTAGTAGTGTTTAAATGGATAAATAGTTATGGGGCCATTTGCAAGATATGCATGAATAAACAATGTACACTCCGATAGAGGATAAAATAGTGTAGATATACACACAGTAAGTCTATGGAAGGAAATGGACAGGTGAATCCGGTCAACTTGAGTGATTGATTTTCACGTTTTTAAAGCACTAAATCGTCATTTTGAAATGCAATTTTGTCAAGGCTTTACTTTTAGACCTTATCAAAGACACTTAGAGCATGGAGCATTATGTAGCTCACGATTTTTAAAATGTTGTCATTGTTTGCCCGTGGCTTTAACAAAACACACCAAAATGTAACTGTGCGTCAACTTTGATATTTTTGTGAAAGTACATTGCGAAGTCTGCAAGAAAATTGCATGTATATCTTTAACTTGTAATGACATTTTTACAAGGTATATGACCGATTGTAAAATGGTCTCGCATTTGCTAAATCGCATTAATGATACTCTACATATTTCCTCCGTGTGCACGAAACTGACATACTTTCTTTGGCATGCACTTGGCCGTTTTCCATGCCACGTCATAATGACGTACTCCTTGACGGAGGTCCCTGACTCACCGGGGTTTACCGACCTAGGGAGACACACGACATTGCGCAATAATATTGTGCAATAGTGGAGTGTAATGAACGGTGCCTGGCGGGAGGGGCATAGGCATACCGGGGAGGGGGGGGGTGGAGATTATAAAATGTGTGTTTAAAGACACTTTATAACATTGTTGGAGCCCCATGTAAAAAGTTGCCGACCTTTGCTATGTAACACATCTGACAGTGTTTGAATAGACAAATAAACACCCTATAACCAGCATAAAACTTCAGACACTTGTAAAATATGTACAGATAAAAATCAGCACATGAATTATTGTCAGCTGATTAAAATTCAGCAACACATCAGTGTGTGGGAGAAATCATGAATGATCGCTCAATGACTTTCACTTTTTAAAATCACATAATGATCGTTTTGAACTGTAATTTTTTTCAGGGCTTCCCTTTTAGACCTAATAGACACTGGTATCATGGGGAATCGTGTAGACTAGATTTTTTTTTAAACCTGAAACATTGTTTTACAATGCCTTTAACGCCCGCCTTTTTTTTGGGGGGGGGAGGTAGACGTTTCCTAAATGAAAACACTCCCATTGAAATAATGAAAGTGATTGCCGTCAGACCTGATGACCCCCCTTTTTTGTTTGCTTTTAGTGGCTTGTCACTTCAATTTGGACAATAAATACACCCCGTTGAAAAATTTTGTATTCTTGGGTACCTCTACGAGGAGGAGGTATGGGGCATGTGGCACCACAGGCGAGTAACCAAACATGATAATAAACAAAACCATTTCCCCGCCATGAAAAGGAAGTGTAAGAGAAACGGACACTCAAATTGTTTTGGCATAACTTTGAAAATGTTTTATTATAAAGTTTGTGTTATTTATTGATACTTATTTATACCTTTCAACACAATGAAGACTCTGAAACCAAACTTCGGTTACACTACACGAGGAGTCTGCATGCGACATAAAAACGGCGCCATTCATGCAGATCTAACCTTCGAGACGACTTGAATTCAAACAACACGCATCATTCATATACTTCAGCAAGAGAGACATCTTCTTAGTGATCTCATCAAGGCAGTTAATGATAGCTCAATCAACGGGTGATGAAATCGGTCAAGAACTGGTTAACTTACTTTCACACTTTTAGCTTGTTTGTGAAATATTCTTTATCAATGTAATCAGACTATCATCACGCAGCATGTTAATTCCAACTCTGATGTTTGCAAAACTTATGACATGATACATATTGGGTACTAAGGGTAACCATTCCGGTCGCGTTGAAAGATGTTTCGTCTTCGTAAGCATTATTTTCCGTGATTTGCTGCAAGGTTTTTAAGTTGTATCAACGTCTCGGGGAAATTCCTCCGTCATGTAAATAAATACGATTGTATCGTGTATCATGATTACGTTTCTTCCTCATAACACCTTGGATGACTAGGGAAAGACAGTAAACAGCGCTCCGATGTTATAACTGGCACATTCGCATCTATCATGTTAGCAATGTTAAGACGTGAAGTCTGGGGACTTACCCTCCCCTAAAACTACCTAACCTGACACGTTTTTCTTCCTGAACCAACTTTCACTGGGATTATCTCTCGATGATCGCAGAAAAGGAAATGGGAAAGATACAGTTTATCTGATAACTGTAAGTTCTTAAAAGCCTATATATCATAAACGCGCGTACCGTGTAATACTTATCGCTCCTCCCGCAATCACTCTCCCTAAATACCCGCCTCTCCCCCTCCAAAAAAAAAGCGCTGTCTATCCTTCGATATTCAAGGCAATTTAAAACAATGTCTACGAAACAACGCCGATTCGACTCCTATATCCTCCCGCCAAATGTTTGTTCATAGCTTAAACATATAATATAAAATACATACATTGTTAACTCTATTATACCATATAAAAACTTAATCGGCCACTTCCCCACATCACTTTCCATAAAATCACCCCCACCCTTCCAAACGCATGTCTATCTGCATATGCCAACCACCATTTTTAAACAATTTCTAAAGCGCTTCGTCTCCGATCTCCAATGCCAAAAGATTGTCAGAGCTTACAACATCATGACGATCCCGAAGTATGATGAAACGTGTGAAATCGCGTAATAGTATAAGTCGTGGAACAGGGCGGTGGAACGTATTTCGTTGGGAGGGGGCAAAGCCAAAAACTGGCGGGACACTATTATCTACAAAACATTGGGTAATACAAAACATTTCTTCCATCAAATAAGTCGCTTCAAGTCGAATGTGTGTTTTGCTGTAATGTAACTATGATAACCCTTTTAAATATGTTCCAATGTTAATAATTATGTATGTATGCCGCGGCGAGCAGTTGGAAATTTTGGAATAAATTAAAACGTTGCAAAACTCCCTTTGTGTCTACTCTGCGCCCACATTCTGATTTATTGGTAGGCGCCTGTAGAGTTAAAAGATAAAGAACATCTGCATCATCAATGCAACAAATCCATAAGAAAACAATGACAACACTTTTGGAGGGAAGAAATAAGAAAACCACGTAGTTATGGTTTATAAGAACAAATAACTTTCTTCGCTCTGTAAACAGTTCCAATTGATCTTCTTTCATACGCTATGTATAATTGTGTTTGACACATACAAGTTTGGATATATATAGGCCTATTCAGCGCGACTGGGGGAGTGCAGCAAACAGCGTTTATA
>JZLH01S0210649.1:48640-59211 GCA_001188425.1 Eucidaris tribuloides
CGAATTCTTATCACCTTGGGATTATCTTCACATATAAACACCACTAACATAAATCGTTCGACGGTGATCGCTCGATTAGGTCGATGACCCGGCGGCGAGCGCCCGGTAACCGCCCGGAACACCGAGCGTGTTTTGGGCGACGAGTAAAATCGAGCAGGCGCCGCCAGAATTTTAACTGAGCGCTAAATCATCAGCGGCGACCGACCGATGCCCTAAAAACCAGCGGTGCCTGGGCGGCTCCTGCTCGGTGACCGGGCGAAATTAGCTAAAAACTTGCCGCCCGGCCGCCGAGCAGGCCACTTTTTCTATTTGTGACCACAGCCTTAATGATAGCTCATGCAACGGGTGATGAAACTGCATGGTCAAAACTGGTTAACGTTTACTTTTTCACACTTTTAGCTTGTGTTGTGAAATATTCTAATCAATGTAATTCAGACTTTATCATTCAGGACATGTTTTGACTTTCACTTCTGATGTTTGCAAAATTTGGACATGATATATTTGGGTACTAAAGGTACCATTCGGTCGGCGTGAAAGATGTTTCATCTTTCTGTAGTATAGAGCGTTATTTTCCGTGGATTTGGCTGAAGATTTTTAAGTTGTATACGTTGGGAATTCCTTCCGTCATGTAAATAGGAGATTTGGTAATCGTTGTATTTGATTCCGTTTCTTCCTCATGCACCTTGGGATGACTTAGGGCAAGACAAGGAAACCCGATGGTTATAATTTGGCACCTTCACGATTCTTATCATGTTTACATGTTAGAGGCGGAAGTCTGGGGACATTTCCTCTCCTTACCTACCTTAACCTTGACACGTTTCTCCCCTGAACTCAACTTTCATTCTGGGATTATCTCCGTATGATCGCATGAAAAGTGAATGGGGAAGAGATACAGTTTTATTGTAACTGTAAGTTGCTTAGGCCTATATCATAACGCGCGTACGTGTAATACTTATCGGCCTCTTTCCCCATCACTTCCCTAATATACCCCCCCCCCCAAAAAAAACAAACAAACAAAAAAAAACAAAAAAAACCAATGTCTATCGTTCGATATGCATAGACAATTTCTACAAAACACATTCGACTCCTCATATTGCCAAGAGTTTTGTCATTTTTGTGTGTGTGTTTTTTGCAATAAATTTAGGCAAACATAAAATGAATAGAAAGCAAATAATCGTGTTATTTAATGAAGTGTGACTCTGAGCATTATGCATGAGCAGTATGCATGTCTCATTTTCGAAAAGTAAGTACTACTAACAACTATAAGCAACCCATCTGCACGATAGTGGATCCAAATAATAATATTCATATACTTCACAAATTATACAGTCATGAGCACAGAATAAGTCACGTCACGCAAAATTCTGTTGCAAAAAGGGGGCATTCTTCTCTTTTAAAACGATTTTCTTTATTGAAGAAGACGAGAAGAGAATTCCCTCACGAACAGGGGCGTTGATCCATGTTTGGGATGGGGGGGGGGGCAAAAGTAAAAAAAAAATCCACAAGTTTCGGAGCGTTTCGGGCGAGAAATTGTTATACAGAATTTTGCGCGCGAAGCGCGCCGAAAACTTGACAATTTTGTATGTTTAATAGTATTTTTACGCCATGTTTAATGGTTTTATAGTGCTTTCCAATGCTTCTTAAAACATATATTTGCATTGCATATTATGAATTGTTCAACTTGTCAAAATTATTGGGGGGGGGGGCAAATCGACATGTTCGCCCCCCAATATTTTCATTGGTGGGGCGATGGTCCCCCCTGCCCTCCCCCAGGATCAACGCCTCTACTCACGAAAGACACTTTTTGTCGCTTGAAGAGTACATCAAAATAGGGCAATGTTATCAAGAAAAGAGATGGAGGGGGCCCAATTTTGCCACCCTGAGGACACTATATAAGATGCCAAATGCCCCATGTAGGCACGTAATGTGCCACTTTGCTGAACAATGTACCCAGTTATTCTCTTTACACTACAATGTGCCCCATTAGGGGCAAAAATACATGGAATAAATCATGAATACATGAAATAAAATCACTGTCAACCAAACAAAATATGTATATTAAAAACAAGTTTCCCCTCACTCAAGCTATATACGTACAAACCAAAAGAGGGTACATTTGATTTAGAAAAGCCTGGAAATGTAATGGGGTTAGTGGGGCAAACAGTGCAGGGAGGGCCTAATTTTTGCTACCCATGCATGAGGGCACTAAGATGAGAGGCCACTAGATGCCCCTTTTAGGCACAAAATGTGCCCCTTTGTTGAACAAGTTACCCAGTTATGTCTTCTCTGTACTGTACGACGTGCCCTGTCAGGGGCAAAAAAAATTTAAAAAATAATTGAAAAAGAAAAGAAAAACATATACTATAACATATAATAGATAATAAATAGAGGAAAATCAGCTTAGAGGACCTATATGCGTCGTTTAAAAACAAGGTGTCCCTTCAAAAAGGGCACATGTCACTTAGAAAAAAGGGCATTTTTTGCCTATCGGAAATTCGGGGTGGGGGCAAGAGCCCCCCCCCCCTGCCCCCCACTCCGGTTCCGCCGCCCCTGGTCGTGAAGTAGTTTAATTTTCAATTCAATTTAATTAAATTTCAATTATATTTCCTCAGTCTAAAAAGCAATAACAAAGAATATATTGGAAACAATGATAACACATAGTCCAGTTAAAATAAATAGGTAAAAAAACTAAAAAAAAAATAATACTAAATAAATTAGAAAATAAATTTCTCATCATCGTGCGAAATCAAGAACACTGTACCTTTAATTAATACACGAGAGGTATATATACCAGCTGTACTAAATGAAATGCGTATTTTTTGCTGCTGTCCAGACGTCTGGCATAATTACGATGACGTCATTATGCAATTAGCCAATCGGATGTCAGGTGACAGCTGAGTTTCGATTTCACGATCCCAGATTTGAATCGCTCTTTATCTCCCAAACCAATTATCAGCTTGCAATAACTGAGTTACTGTTTTAATTCCCTATTGTTTCGACAGGAAGATATCATTCTAATTCTCGTTGGAGATGACAGGTGATAAATTTATATAGCTGCTTTGCTGCATCCAGTTAAAAGTGTGGATTTCCTTTGCATGTGATTGTCAGGCGGGTCAGACGAGTTTGTGATCAATATGCGGTCACGTGAGATTGCTAATACACAGTACTCTAGACCAGTGCGTATCTAGCGGGGGCAAGGGGGCTCGTGCCCCGGGCGCCACTTTCAGGCGGGCGCAAAAGGCAAAAGTTTGAAGAAAAACAAGGGAAAAATATGAAAAGGGCGCGATTTCAGTACTTGCGCCCCCTTGTTTCAATTGTTGGAAGGGGCGCAATTTTAGCACATTGCCCGGCGCTTGCATTCCTAGAATAGCCACTGCCTTCTAGACTTCTTCTTTGTGCGTATTATTCAGCGCAATCCCAATTAATTCATATTTCACACACCGACTTTTTTTTTCAAAAAAATTGCTCTTCCAATGAAGATAATGCATCTGTATAATTATCACTAGTAAACGGTTTATTATAGTTGGTTGACATACTGAAATTTCATTATATAGAAAATTCCGAATATCTTCTTAGATACTTTTGAGTTAATCAACATCCATTCAAATGCAATGGTAAATTCAGCATTGCAAGTTTTCTACTCACATATCTTAACAAATGAACAAAGACTGCGCTCAGTTTTTGTGCTTACTTCATAGAATAAGATTATAAAATTATTTTACATTTAAGCAATATATTTTATGTAAAATATCAACTGTGATCAATGTTCTTCGTTTATTTAAATCTGTTTGTTGTGTTCCGTTGTTGATTCTTCCCAATTCTATTTGATCTACTTGTTTAACTGAATTACTGAAACAGTCATTATGATACGTGTTAAAATCACCAGACAGGGCGATCTGGGCCTTTTCACAATTACGACCTTCCCTTTGTGAGTAATTTGTTTTTGTTTTTGTTTTGTTTTATTTTATAATACATGAGTACGATTTTTTTTTATTGATTGATTGATTTGATTTGATTTCTGCATTTTCAAGTGTTAACAATTCAAACAAATAACAATTTTTTTCAATAATTGAACATATATAATAGAATGCGTATTTACATAACAATGACGACAACAATACAAAATAAGCATAGCAAAATCACAACAAAATAAATTAACATTACAAATTGTATTCGATTGTATTTTCTTATGATAACACAATGGTAGCCATTTTCCTGATTTTGATATAATTGCTTTAATTTGATTTCCTTCTGTATTTGCAAACAACAAATATAATACAAATGATTTGTAATTGATTCAATGTGTTATCTAAATAAAAATGAATTAAACATAAATGAATATGAATTAAATGTAAGTTAACAATATCATTAGATAGTAATACATTATATGAAAACGGGACAAACATCGTCCTAGAAAATGAAGTGGTTGCCGTTAAACTTGAAAGTAACGGGCAACCGTAGTGAATGTATGTGTAAGTAGATTTCGGTATCATTTTGTTACTTTCCAGCAATACAGATAATATTTATCTTACTGAATCTATACACCTTTCTTTTACTTCCAAATTGTTCTTATAATTCTGTTTAGGCGAAACAAACCCTTTCATAACACTCTCCGCTCGTCCCACGACACAAAAACATTCAATTTTCAAAATTTATTTATTTTATTTCTTGTATTATGTAGCTATGTCATATTGTTTATCATTGTGTAACTTTAAATTGTTAATTGTAAAGCGCTTGATCTACTTGTAAAAGTTACTTAAACGCTATATAAATACTTATTGTATTGTATTGATTATTGCTTTCATGTAGTGTGCTATTTCAATAAATAGAAAGACAGATAAAGATAGACCGTATCTCTTACAGCTCTATAGAGGGCGTAGTATCAGCAGTTAATATCAGGAACAGTTTCACGAGGAAACAGTGTTTGACCATGGAGCTGTAGCACCATTTTCATTTTTGTTCACACTATCTGAAGAAATCCATTTTACAGAAAACTTTCATCGGAGAAGGTCCATGGTAAAATTAATCCCCTTCATTTTTTTCCCCTTTCTTGACTGGTGGTTACTTTCTAAGCCAATAATCAGGGCATCATCCCATTCAACGATAATGGTAATAACAACTTCTTATTTAGCCAGGGTAGCCACTTCAGCCAAATAGACTGCTCTACCAGCGCGTCCTGTAAAGCATAAATGTTATTATTACCCTTCCCTGTTCTAGAATGCCGAGCGCCTGGCTAGAAGGCAGAAGATTCACCTTTTAAGAGTCTTTGGTACGATCCTGCGACCTTTAGATCGTGGGGCGGATGCTCTATCCACTAGGCCATCAAGCCGGCTTTTTAAAAATGCCCTTCGTCAACTGTCATTCAATTGAGTTGATGTTGCAACTCTGCCTAATTACACTTGCGCCCTCTTACGATGATAGTTAACCCAGCCTTTTAGAACTAGCTATCTGCATCCTGTAAACCCAAAATCTATCAGTGCATGCCTACTTTTTTTAGAATCATCCCCAGCTCCAGATTTTTTACTTCAACCTGGGACAATATTTGTTATTTCAGTGATGTGAGTGCTCCCAAAAAGAGTATTGTAATCCTACCTAGGTTTTCCAAAACAAACAAACAAACACACAGTGAAAAACACGATTCCTTAGAAAGGAGAATATTTTCAGCAAGATTCAGTCCTAATGATGTTAATTACCACTTTGAACCATTCAAAAAATGTTTTTTTTCAGAACCATTACTTTTATAGTTTAATGACTCTGACGTTATTACTGCTACATTTGTATGTTACGATTTTACCATGAATACGTTATTGGGAAATTACAATTATATTCAATTGATGCGTTTTTTTCTTTAAATTGTGGAAGCACGTCCAAATTGTAATTAACCTTATCAACGAAGGTTAGGACCAACACAATGATGCTTCATACCTTTGGAAAAAAAAATAACTCGCACTATAATTGGCATGAACCTTACAGCGTTACCTGGGTATCCTGGCTAAATCGTCCAATACTGAAACATTAAATGTTCCAAAACCAAAAATAGCTTTTGTTTACACAATGTTTGTAGTTGAACTTTTTTGGAGTCAATTAAATAATTACCTGCATGGCATTTGTCTATGATGTGATGGAAACAATCAAAGGTACATAGATATTTATGTTTTTATTTATTTTTTTAATATATTTTTATTGGATACCTGATGTCATAATTGTATTGTAAACATGGATTCTTTGTATTTTTGGGCAATTACTCCGGCAAGCAGTGGCTTTGTGACAGGGATTGAGAGATTGACATGCGATATGATGCCCCCTCTCGTTGATTACAGCAATCATCGTCACACTTCGAAATATCTATTAGTATGCTGTCTTCGGTGTATAGACCTGTTTGGTTTGGGTGCTGTTTTTTTATACTAATGTCTAACTGGGGGGCTTCAAGAATGCATAACAAAAACACTGACATTACGACGACAACAACAAAACCAACAGCGACGACGACGATGCCTCAAGTCAAGCATGTTTCTCGTTTCTGCTCTACAGGGACAATTTCATCATGTCTTCACTTTCATGAAGTTGGATTTAAAGACGCCATATAACACTGTGAAAGACTCGTTTAAAAAGTTGTCGAACATTGCTATCTGACACATCTGACAGCATTTGAATGGACAAATAAACACCCTACAACACAAAAGTTCAGACAATTTTGATGTCATTAGTACAGTGTGTGAACATACAAATTGGCACATTAATTATTCTCAGCCGATAGGAAATTCTGCAACACAGCAGTCTATGGGGGATCGCTGGAATGGTCTCTCAATGATTTTTCACTTTTTAAAAGCACTTAATGATCGTTTTCAACTGCAATTTTTTCAGGACTTCATTTTTAAACCTTATCAGAGACACTGGTAGCATGGGGAATCATGTAGCTCAGATTTTTTAAACTGGAAACATTGTTATACAATGCCTTTAAGGTCCATCTGTCAGTGCCGAATGAAATACTTCGCTCTTTTTTAGATCAAACACTGTCAAAACTGTGGTGTTGAATTATTTGACACTCTCGCGTGTTATTTTGTAAACACTCTTTAGTCTTGGAGATAATTCTCCATGTATTAAAGTATTTTCGTTGGTGTTTTATATGATACTCGTATTTTTTTCTTATTTAGCATGACATCTGGGATCTGAAGTGGGCAACACCATGCGTCTTACATTTAAAATTGTCGTTGCATTGTGGAAAACATTGATGTCCCATTCATGCTATTGGGTCAAAAGAGAGCCCCCTTCAATCTTTAAATATTTCATTGCCAGGACCTTGAATACTATTTGGTCGTAATTAAGTACCGGGATCCTTTGACAAGTGAGGGGGAAGTCAACGGGGGAATTTTGCCAATTTTTGCGCTAAATATAGAGCGTTTCCCCCTAATTTTAAACCTCATCGACCGACATGTTTCAATCACATTCGGGGGAGGAAATTGGACTCCGGCTCGGACCTCCCTAGCTTAAATCCTTCAATATGAAACCCCTTTTAACCATGCAGATGACAATTTCAAGCGATAGAGATGGCGGGTGTTTCGTGTCTTTAAATATTAATCTTTCAGAACAATGTCGCAAAAGGTCGAAGAAAGGACAGTTTCCATGTTATCTGACATTGTCACCCACGTTGTTTCGTTATGTTAGGAGGCATTGTGACTCAGCGGATATGGGTACGGACATTCATTCAAGAAAGAGGGCCTTCCTTGGGTACATTTTGTCCTTGAATATGTCACTTTAATATTCATCAATACCCCCCCCCCCCCATTCCTTCAGGATGTTAAAGTTTTGTACGTCATATTGTCGGTCTCAGGAGCACTGGCTAACAGGCGCCTGACATTTTTGCAATTTTGTCATCTCTTCTTTAACTTATCAAGGAGTAATGTGTTGTCTTCGAGGTGTCGTGATGTAGTCCATCGTTTTCTGCATGCCTTTCACTCCAGATCTGAGGCGGGGGGGTTCGATTCCCGCACCTGGAACTAGAAGAGAAATATAGGGACCTGGTGGAAACTGTAGTAACAATAATACCTGCAGGCAGTGGCGTACCGTGGGTCAACTCATTGGGGGGGGGGCACCCAGTCGTTCCCCTGAAAATGTATTTTTAGATGGTGGATTTTGTGCTGCGTACGCCAGGCCATTTTTTCGTGTTTAGTTTTACATCTAAATATGTGTTTCCGCTTGTATGGTCATTGCGTTAAAGGGCAATTTCGCGACGCGAAAGCGAACGCGAGCGAGCGAGTTTGGGAAACTTTGAAACTCCAAGGAAAGAAAATGCGTTATCCTTTCAAAGATGTAATTTGAAATATAATGCACAACTGTTGAGCACAAACGGATTTACACAGGTCAATAAATTTACTTGACAGGAGGGGCGCTTTTTACGGGGAAAAAAAAAAAAAACGTTTTTAAATGTGGGGAGGGGCGACTATCTAACGGGATTGGGTTCACGCGCGCCAGTGCCGTTTACCGTGGCCGTCAGCTCATTGGGGGGGGGTGGGGCACCCAGTCGCTCAGCCGAAATTGCATTTTGAGATGGTGGATTTTAGCGCTGCGAACGCTTAACGTGCGATAGGGGCGGGGATAGGGGTTCCCCTGTCAAGGTTTGTTTGGGTTTTTTTTGCTATTTTTTGTGTTGAAATGTATTCAAAAATCGCCGGCTTATTTTATAGTGTGTTTGTATGTATGTCATTAGTGGTGAAAAGGCAATTCCGCGAGCGAGCGTAGCGAGCGAGCGGTTTGGAAAACTTCGAAATTCAATGATGAAAAATGCGTTTTGCAGGCCCCTAGCCAGGATACATATATTTCAAAGGAGGGGGTGCTTATAGTGAAAAAGGACCTATGATAGGGGGAAGGGCTGACCATCCTAACGGATGGGTTCCAGGGGCCAACCTTATAGAATTCCAAGTGAGGTCCCCGTCCCGGATGGGAGTAAGGCTCCTGAAGCCTACGGCTTTAAGCAGTTTATGTCATTAGTGGTGAAAGGCCAATTCCGCGAGCGAGTGTAGCGAGCGAGCGGTTTGAAACATTTTGAAATTCCAAGAAGAAAAATGCGTTTTGCAGGCCCGTAGCCATTTCAAGGGAGAGGGTGCGTATAAGTCAATAAAATGGATGACAGGGGGAAGGGCTGACCATCCTAATGGATGGGTTCCAGGGTTTCAAGTATAGGGTCCCCGTCCTATGTTGGGGTCAGGGGGTTCCGCCCCTGACGCTCATGGCTTCTAGCAGTTTCATGCGGATATTTTGTCACTGTGCCAACACGATTATTCATTCATAGGTAAGAATTCAGTAGTCTGAAATGCCGATAGCAGGTTATTTTTCAAACGTGGTGAGGATTTGTCGGGGGTCAGGGGGCGGAGCCCCCTGAAGCTGAAGCTCGACCAAAGCTGAGTTCGACCGGTTTTATAAGCTTATTGTGACCTTTTGATAACACTTTTTTTTATAGACAGCTACAGTCGACAATAATGAAAAACAAAACAAAACAAAACAAACACCCGCTTACGAACTTCTTGGCACTTCCATGGTATAATTTTTTTTTATTATGAACTGCTGATAGCAGGTGACTTTCAAAACATGACGGTAACATATCGGGGGTCAGGGGGCGGAACCCCCTGAAGCTTATGGGTTCTAGCGGTTTTATGAGACTATTTTGACCCCTGTCATCACTGTTTCCTGAAATTTAGGGCCTACAGTCAAGAATAATAAAAAAAAAAAACGTACGATAGAAATACGTTCTTTAGCAATTCTACGAGCGACAGATTTTGAAGGGGAAAATGATTCCACCGGAGGGGGAGGGGGATACTCACAGTGTAACACGATGAATAATATGGGAACGCCTAAATATCCACATTGATGCACGAACCTATACTACCACTTTGGATAGGTTCAAAAGAACGTGTTTACTCTCAAAATTAATATTACAATTTGCTCAGTCGAATTGCGCCTGCATGTTACATCCAGCGGAGTTTATGCAGTTCATGACTCGAACCAGAACCAGAACAAATACAATAAAATAAACAGTTGTAAGTAAAGGTTAGAAAACGAGGACTTTCGCTGAATGTCTATTTCAGAAGGTGCACTATAAGCACAATTTCTACCTTCCCTACTCAAAAGTATTGCAACATACAATATAACGCATACATTTTACGTTGAAGGGGTCTTTCTAAAATGATGTCCTAACTACGTTTATTAGTGGAAAATTACAATTTTTTAAATATAAATCAAAGAATATACTTTCTCGTTCCTTCTCCAAGGCGGAGAGATTATCAAATGCAAGCGCGCCCTCGACAGAGGGAATGGAACAAAAATTTTAACCCTTTTTTTGCTCCCCGTAGGGGTGGGGTGTTAATTAACACTAGCATCGTAATTCGGTTTCAGATTACCAATGAAACGGTTTTAATGGTTTGGAAAGACTTCCAGCTAACAAAAATGTCACTATGATCCTCTGAAGGGGTCTCAGAAAGAAGACCACGCCCCTCGAAGACGAAAGTGACCTCCTATCTTCATAAGACAGTGACAAGGAGGATAAGGCTACTCATAAAAGATGATGGCTTTTTCTT